>BQNB010081637.1:3729-29564 GCA_026074375.1 Tanacetum coccineum
ATCATCAACACCTCTTTCAATCACTTATCCATCCAATGATTATCAATCATTAATTCACCATAATGTTTATTCTCCATCATCTTCCATCCCTTAATTGGAATGTGTGAAAGGACATGTAAAAATCAATATGCAGTACCGATTGTGGAAACCTAAAGATCGTTTAAGCTCAGTTTGTTTAGAACTTTAATCTAGGATGAATAATAACAAAGAACAATAGAATGCATAGCGGAATAAACATTAAGAACATTCTTTATTATTGCCTAACAAGGTTTCATCATTATCTTTTATGATACATGACTACTACAAGCCCCAATTCTACCATGATCAAATGGTAGAACGTGTTATCTAAACTATAACAAGGAATCAAAGATCCTTGAGGCTAAACCAACCAAACACTAGGCGTCTCCTTAGAGAACTTGTCGCCTAGAACACACACACACTTTTCCTGGTGTTTACATCTTGACACACATAAAACTATATCTAGGGATCTCTTTATATAGTAGAGTCCATCTAGATTTACAAGGGAAACATAATTGTATAAGGAAACCAAATCTTTTAATTCTTTAATAAACTTCATCTTTATTTTCAAGAATCATATCTTTTGGAATCTTTTATCTTTTGTAGAATATCCTCTACCAGCTTGTAGAATTCCATAATTGTCATTTAAGTCCCTCTTGTTTCCATTTCATTCATTGTTTTCTCATATCAACTCAAAATATATTTCCAATAATCTTCCCCTAGTTGATAATGACAAAACCAAAATAAGCATGAACTTCCCCTGAAGTTAATATATGAATGAAACATACTTCCCCTTAATCCATGCAATTCCACCAAGGATCTATAAGTTGCACATCTTCTTTGTAAATCTTCTTCCCCTTTTTGTCATAATCAAATAGGGGACTAAAGTATGCAACTTTGATTTCGACAACCACAAACCATTATCACACTTCTAATCCAACCTTCCATCAACTCAAATTACCCTCCATGACGCACCTTAAGATAAATGAACTTGAGCAGTAGAAACTTAAACTAGCAGTAGTAAAAACCTTCACCTCCATGTAGCATATAAATGGTTAAACATTTTAACAATAAGCTTCCCCTGAAACCCATATGTTAACCATTTCTTGAATCTTCAATTCTGTAGACTCTATGTAATGATTACTGATGAAGAAAACTAAGTATAACCAATTTGATGCTGAAGTAGAACAACCCAAACTTGTGTCTTATATCTTGTACTATAGATGTGACTTCGAACGTATACCCAAAACCGATGTATAAGGAGACCGCAATCTCTTGACAATTTATCCTCATCTTCTATGAGACACATAACCAAAGTGATAGCAAATGTGAGCATTAAGCACCATAAGTTAGATCACACACCTTTGCTAGATTTGTCAAGTCTTCGTCACCACATGAACGCATGAACAAGTTATCTTTAAAGTGTAATACCCACTTTAAGATATAATAAGAACACAAACCTGTGAAACTCCACTTCATCGTCAAAAAGTGATAAATAACCATCTTCGTAATCAATTAAACCAATAAGTACGATACTTTTAAACATTTATGAACATTTAAAATCATAACCAAACACCATTCTGTTTGTCCATGAACCATCTGAACAAACTAATAATCAACTTGTGTGTGTTGGAACCAATATGTTCCAAAATAAAAAACTAAAAATCCAAAACAAACGAACTTGCTTTTCTTAGTTCTGTCCAATATTATTCCTTGTGTGTGTCGCCTGATATTTGTCATAACTGACAGTACAAACGTCCTTCACTGTCCGATATCGGCTCAAACTAGCAGTACTAACTTTCATTGCCAGCAGTAGTAATAATCAAGCATCACTTAGTAGCATAACGCAACAAGAACAACAACTTTAACCTTGCACTTTGAACAATGATGACCTCCACCCGCTGCACCTTTCTTAACATTACTAACAACCATAACTAGCAGTATTAAAATAATCTGAGTAAATCTCGACCAGTAGTAACCAATACATGGACAAAACTAAAACAATAAACTAGTACAAATGTGTAAACATCAAACGCATGTGACTTGTTTACACAACTCAACCCAACATCCAACCCATGTCCTTAGCAATAGTAACATATCAGGCTCCAAACCATCTGAGATAACTTCCAAAGCAGTGTCAAACGTACCTGCTTTTTCTTTCTTAACCTGCTATCAACCTTCTTCTTCTTCCATTAAACAAAAACTCTTACCACACAATCACACTTAGTACTTACAAAACAAATAATCACCAAACCAACCTCGAGACATGTGAGCAGTACTAAGTTATTGGCAGTACTAATCATGATAGCAGTATTAAGTAAAGTAAGCTTGGCATTATTAAGTAAATAAGATTGGCATCTTCTAAGTTACCCTCAGCCAGTACTTAGATCGTCATTGCTTGTATACCACCAGTAGGATTACACAAGTAACCACACTCGTCAAAAACATGTAAATCCAGTAATCATATGCGTTCCATAACTTTCCCTTGTTGTGACGTCACCATATGATCAGCACAGTAACTTTAATTAAAGTTACTTTATCCACCAGTAACTATACTTACCCATTGGAAACCCTAAAACATTTTGCATCTTCTGCTGCTCACTTCAACATGATGTCGTTCACACCATCTCAAGTAACCTAGTGTCGTGCCTTTTCTTTTCAGCAGTCATAACATCATCACTTTAGTATCAAAAACCCTAGAGAATTAGGGTTTACTTGAAAACACGTCATGACATCCATCTTAAGTGCGCCTTTTGCTGTTTACTCTCCAGTCTAATAACAACAACACAAAATACAAAAAGCATGTATATCATAGATCTGTGACTTAGGGTAGTAATAAAGACAACACTTAAAGTGTCGCAAAAACCCTAAATTCAACAGATTCGATCATAACTTATAACATGAGCATGAACCTTCGTTCCATCATGAACACGAGTTCAAAACAACCTTGTGACGTCCTAAATCGAGAGCCACGAGGCTCTGATACCAATTGTGAAAACCAAACGATCGTTGTAGCTCTAGTTTGTTAAGAACTAATCTAGGATAATGATAACATAGGCGGATATTCAAACATAAGAATCAATATATCATAACAAGGTTTTACAAACATTCCAAGCCCCATACTAATGATCATAACAATAGATATACATCAATGGAACCTGTAACAGAACAAGAAAAAACTTGATTACCTTGAGGCTAAAACTACCAAACCTAGGCGTCCACTTAGAGGACTTGATGCCTAGAATACACACACAATTTTCTGGTGTTTACATCTTTGACACACTTAAAAACTATATCTAGGGATCTCTTTATATAGTAGAGTCCATCTAGATTTACAAGGGAAACAAAAATTGTATAAGGAAACTAAATCTTTTAATTATTTAATAAACTTCATCTTTATCTTCAGAGATCATATCTTTTGGAATCTTTTTATATCTTTATGTAGAATAAACTTCACCAACTTGTAGAATTCCATAATGCTAGATTCAGTCCTTATGTTTCATTCTTGTTTTGTCTTATCAACTCAAATATAATTCCCAACAGAACTTATCCTCCTTTATAAGAACGTTTTTAGGGTTGTCTCTGGCAGCTTTTTTAGAGAAACCTATGAATTTATTAAATAAGAGAATTTCTCGTTTTAAGAATTTCATATTAGTTCTTGTATTTGTGTGGTTTGTTTTTTATCGTCTATCCGCATTATTTGGCATCAGAGCTTTTAGGTGATCATGACCACACGTAGAAAGAAAGCTGTTACTGAACCAGCACCTCCTACTCGTGATCCTCGTGATGTAGAGACGATTGAAAGGCTGCAGCAGCGGATCCAAGAACTCGAGCTCTAGCAGTTACCACAGGACTCGCCGGTAGAAGAGGCAGAAAATGAGTCAACGATTGAGACGATAGGGCCATAGGGACGTCTTCATGCCTTTTGGCGGAAGAAACCCTAGTATCGTGATCATCGTTATTACCCTTGTCGTAATGATCATGTTGTAGATCGCGACGATAGATATCGTGATGATCCTATTCGCAGTATGGGATTGAAGATTGAGATTCCTGAGTTTACAGGTAAGGTTTATCCGAATGATTTTATTGAATGGTTAAGTACGGTTGAACGGGTGTATGATGTGCGGGATATTCCTGAAAAGCTAAAAGTGAAACTCGTGGCCATCAAGCTTCGACAACATGCTTCGTTATGGTGGGATCATGTTAATAAGAGGCGACGAATTAAAGGGAAATCGAAGGTTGAGACTTGGGAAAAGATGAAGAAACTGATGAAGGCTAAGTTTCTATCAGAAAATCATCGTTAGGAGGCTTTTCTTGACTTCTATAAATCTGTCGCCAAGGAAACATGACGGGGAAGAGGTTATCATAAGTTCAATAAAGCTTCGTAGAGTGGTGATGTAGTTGAAGAAGAAGAGCAGTTTATCGCACGATTTTTAGGAGTCCTTAAGCCTGAAATTGCTGATAAAATTGTAAGAGTCCCTTCAACCTTATTGACCTAGTAATAAATGTTGTCGTTTTAGCTTTAAAGTTGCAAAAAAGATTAAGGTAAAGAAGTAAGGGTATCACTATTCATATCACCCACCATACCAAAACCGCTAACCCTAAACACCTAAAGCCAACCACCCCCTCAACCTCGGCAGCAGTAAAACTAAGAAACGTGTTAACAATGCCCCTCATTGTTACAAGTGTAGTGGGCTTGGCATTATGCACGTGACTATTCGAATCTGAAAACACTGGCCTTCGTACCTGATGACGCAGACCCGATATATGATATCGAAGCAGAACCTGAATTAGATGAACCAGGTAATAAGTTGGTATATCCTGATCGTAGAGAGGTGTTGGTTATTTAGATAGTCTTAAATATGGCCGTTTCAAAATCTGTTGATGATAATTCGTGGCTTCATAACAACATTTTTAGAACCAATTGTACTTCCAAAGGGAATTGAGATGTGATTGATAAGATGGGTTAATTTGCGATAAAGTCATTTCTACATAGAGGTTGAAAGTTGGGAATGAAGACAAAAGACCATCTCTGAACCATAAAACCAGTTAACTAGTTACAAAAGGAACCCTGTTAAATGTCAGTAAACGTAGTCTTGATCAATTTTACTATTGTAAAGAATTATAGAAGATTAAGTGCGTTGGAAAGTTATACAGATGGATGCGGCACACATCTATTAAGGGCATCCTTGGCAATTTGATAGGAAAACAAAACATGACGGGTTCCAAAACACTGTACGCTTTAAGAAGGATGTGTGAACATTACTTAAGTTCCTTTGTTGATTCTGATAGACACATGTCATAGGGTTCTAATTGTTTATGAAAGAAGACTGATTTTGAGAGACTTGCTGTAGAAAACCAGTCCCTGTGTGTTTTACTCTTAGGTGGTTGTATAAGAAACAAGATTATTATTATAGCTCCTTACAAGTATTAGGGGACCATTAGCTTAAGGAGTTTCCTATGTTGAATTCTGATCACAACCCCCGATAACCGCTATGATAGACAACTAGCATATAAAAGATTTTAGTCTCATTTTCCGCTACCGAACAAAACCCGAGCTTGTTCAATGAATTCGAAGGAGTTTGCGGAGCTTTAGAGACAAGTGACTGAGTTGCTAGAGAAAAGGGTTGATTCGGGAGAGTATGAGTCCGTGTGCAGTACCTGCCTTGTTGGTACCCAAACATGGGGTGAACTGTTTCGGATGGTAATTAAAGAAAGCTGTGAAACGAATAGATAACGAACAAGAAATCGGTTTTTCCTATTCCGCGATTGGATGATCTTCTTGACTAGCTACATGGTTCTACCATTTTTTCTAAGATTGATTTGAGGAGTGGATATCATCATATTCGGATGCGACATGGAGATGAATGGAAGATAGCTTTCAAAACTCGAGATGAATTATACGAGTGGATGGTTATAGGCTGTCTAATGCGTCGCGTACATTCATGCGCCTTATGAATAAGGTTTTAAAGCCTTATTGTCATTTTTGTTGTCCGTATTACTTTGATGATATTTTGATATATAGTCATCAGTCTGAGCAGCATTTTTCCTAATCTTTGCAATACTTTTTATTTTACGGGCTCAGAAATTATATGCTAATGGGAAAAAGTGTCACTTCCTTGTGACTGAAGTGACTTTCTTAGGGTATATTGTTACTAGTAGCGGCATAAAAATGGACCCAGCAAAAGTTGAGGGGATATTAGTCGCCAACACCATTCCAACTAATTCACAAGACATTCACAGAAATCATGGGTTATGCGTCCTTCTACCATGCGTTTTATCTGGAATATAGTTCTATAATCCCGCCCTTAATTGAATGTATGAAGGGTGGTTGATTCAAGTGGTGAACAAGTAAGGCTCAAGGCTTTGACAATCTAAAGGCTATAAGTTAAACAGAAAAGCTCCTGTTTTGGCATTACCTAATTTTAATGAAGTTTTCCAGGTTGAGTGTGATGCATCTGGAGTGGGCATTGGTGGTGTTCTAAGTCAAAATCAGCGGCCGATTGCTTTCTTTAGTAAAAAACTGAATGATGGGGCGCAAGTATTCACTTAGATAGTGAATATTTGTTTATTAGTGCAATGAATGTCTTATTGTTGTCTGATATATCATTCCTAGATTTAGGCGGTACTTCTTCCTAAAACCTTGACATGCTAATTCTGTCACAATTAGGCACATCCACATAAAGTATCCGCGGTTGGTTATAATCTATCTTAGAAGTTCAATGCGGGTGATCTCTCTGACGACTAGCTCACGGAGACTTTACTAACTTACTGCTTAACGGCCTTCTATATAGTGGTAGTCCACTAGCCCCAATCTATCATTCAAGGAATCAAAACGTTATTTGCTAATCCTAGGTCACCCCCTAGTCCAACTTGTTCACTAAACCTTAAAGGGCAGGACAACACATTAATTTGTGATCCTATTATTCCAGATATATAAATTGCATATATGGAGAGTGATCCGTTCAAACTACACCTTAAAATATATATAATATAATAAAATATCAAATATATAGTAAGAATAGCCTAAAAGCAGAATCAATGATACCGAGAAGTAGTATAGAGCTTTCCCGGGTCGTTTATCCCCAACGAGGCTGGACTGGAAAATCGATACAGTCGAAGAATTGAGTTTGAAGGAAGGAATGAGTTTGGGAAGTTGAAAAAGTCAAATTAAACAATAACGAACTAAAACGTTTAAGAAAAACCTAAAAATTATGAAATTAAACTAGAAAACGAAGGCCCGAATCCCGAACAAAAGGGGGAAAACCTAAAATCTTTAAAAATAAGCCTACGAAGAAATTTTCGCTTCTAAACTACTCTATGGACCAAATAACGAAGAATGAAAAAGACTAGACCGAAAACGGAGTTCGTTTGACCCAAAAACGAGTCAAAACAAAATCCCGTACCCGGACCGTGCTTTAAAAAGTAAAAAGTTGTAAAAATGACCCTACGAAAAATAACAAACACCACACAGCTTATGTAATAAGCCCGAAAATAAGCTTGACAGCTTATTAGGCTTAAAAGCCTAAAATGTGTATAAATATTAAACACCTTGGGTCTTTAACGAAAAAGACCCAAGGGCGCAGTGGTAAGTGGTGTTGTGTAAAAGGGGATGTATCGCTTGGTCCCGGGTTCGAGTCTTGCTCACCCGGACCAAGTGTCTTCCCCTTTTATTTTTTTTTTGAAAACTCAAAGAAGCAAAGTTGTTAAGCTCGTGGGGCTTAACAACTTTGTCAACTAGAGCTTTTGCTGAAAACCACTAAATAAGCTTAAAAATAAGCTTGAACTTGACAGAATTGCTAAAAATGCTTATAAGCTGAAAAAAAGCTAAGTCTTTTTAGACTTAGGGTCGAATTAAGCTAAGACAAAAGCTAAAATAAGCTAAATGGTCTAAACTAAACTAAATGGGCTAAAAAGAAAAGGAAAAGCTAGGCTAAATAAGCTGTGGGAAGCTTATTGACAGAAAAGCTTAACCAAAGCTTAAGAGGCTAAAATGATTAACTTGGACATTCAAATAAGCTAACAAAAGGGGAATAAGCAAACTAAACTATCTAACTTAACCTAAAAGCTACTAGGACACAACTTGAGCTTATGGAATAAGCTCAATAAGCCAAAGTCAAAAATAAGCAATCCTTCAGCCTAAGGGATTCAAAAACAGCCAAAGGGCATGTTTGGGCTTGAAAATAAGCTAGCTAATAAGCTTCCTAAGGCCTGAAACTTTGAGGGCTTATTTAAGAGCTTATATACTCTTAAAATAAGCCAAAAAGTTGGGCTTAAGTGTGCTTAAAGAGCAAGAAAAAGTGGCTTAAAATCTCCCCTTTGCACCAGGGGAGATTTAAGCTTAAAGCTATGGGCTTATTTGACAGCTTGTTAAAAGCTGTCAAATAAGCTCAAATTGAAAAGATAAGCTTAAACAGATTTAGTGTTCTACCTAAACAACTTGTGCACAAATTTTGAACTCTTAAAAACCATTTTTACTTGCTTATTTTTGGTGGTGAAAATGGCCTTTTGGTTTTTAGAAACTGTGATCAAAAGACCTTTGTGGTTTTTTTGACTCACAAAGTCAAAAGACCAAAGGCTTTTGACAGTCTTTTTTAGACACACAAAACACACCCTTTTTGATGCAAAAACTCAAACCTACAAGTGCTTAATCAAATAAGCACTTGTGGGTTTCTTAAAAACCTCACAGTCTTGAACACAGTTTTAAAAACTTTAGAAAACTATTTTAAAACTAAAAACTTTCTAAAAACAGCTTACAATTGCTTAAAAACTTAAGCTAAAGTTAACCCAAATACCTTAACCCATGCAAACACCCTTTTTGACCCGTTTTAAGGTTATCCCAAACACCCCTTTACTTCAAAGCTGTCAAACCAAAGTGAGTTTAAAATCTACTTTTAAGCTAAAACTTTGAAAACCTTTTATCCACTCTTACTTATATTGACCTACTTAAACTATTTTAACACTAAAAGTCCTAGCTTATTAAGAAAAATAAGCTAGTTTCTCACCTAGCTTATTACACTAACTTGGCAGTTTTAAGTTATAAACTAAGATTAAACAAATTTCATTCAATGAAAACTTAGAACAGATAAATAACAAGTCTAAACAGTTGTATTTGCAAAGATTGAAAGCAAATAAGCTAAGGTCTTAAGCTAAAAATTAAGCTAAATGAAAATTGAGAATTGAAACCTTGGATTTTTGTTGTCTCAGAACCAAGCCACTCTTGTTGAGTGAGTGGCTTAAAACCCTGTCCTAATGGCTCCCTAGCCTCTAAACCTGAGCTTAAAAGCTCAATAAGCTTATATTAGCTTATTTCTTCATAAGCTTCCAAAATCACACTCAATTGGACATTTATGAACTGAATTCAAATAAAAACAGTATTTAAGAGCTTATAACAAGTTTTAAGCTGAATTAGAGCTTATTAACAAGAATAAGCTCTAATGAGCTTATTGAGAGCTTATTTGAATAATATATAGGCTTAATTTTTCATTAAAACAAAGAATTACAAATACATAAGAGACATTAACTTAAAAACACTTTAAAATACTTTTAAAACTATATTAAAACGACATAAGAACTGAATTAAAAATTGAATTGCCACAATGGGCTTACAAGGCTTTTATAGCAAAGAAAATACAACTAGGTCTTTTCTTCTCTTTCTTGTCTTGTGTTTTCTTGTAGACACACAAACACAGGTGTGTTTGTTTTGTGAGAGTGTTCACAGCTCTAATCTTGGCCTTTAATTCTTCCAAAGTCAATCTTAGTCGTCGATATAATAAATTTAATAAATAATTTATATATTTAAAAAATAATCATATAAATAAAATTCAATATATATTAATTATAAAAAATAAATAAAAATACAAATATATAATAAAAATTATTAAATATAAAATTATAAATACTAATTAAAATATCATTAATTATAATAAAAATATAATAAATAAAATATTACAAAATTTAAATTAAAATCATAAAATTAATCATTCAATTTTCAATATAATAATAAAAATATATCAAAGAAAATATTAAACATATAATAAATAAATAAAAATTATTATATATATCATTAATTATTATTAATATCTAATTAATATTATGTTAATAACCATTAATTATATATATAAAATAAAATAATATTTTCATTTATGAAAATTAATAATATTATAATTAATAAAATAAATAATATAAAAATGTGAAAAAAAAATATTATAAAATAATAAAAAACATTATATAATATTAAAATAAAATTCATAACATATTATTAAATATTAAGCCTTGGGGGGTGTGAGATTGCCAACATGCCCTTTGTAATGGGAAAGGTGGTGGATGGAGGGGGAAGGGAAAATGAATATCCTTGGTGGGGGGTGAGGTTTACAGGGTAAAACGGGTTATGTTAAACCCGTGATTGTTTTTGGGGGGAAAAAGAGAGCGGGAAAAGAAGTTGGAGAGTATAACAGAGTGAAGTTTTGTGGAGTTGGCACAAATGGCCCCTCATGGTTTATTGTTTTATTACACCCATCGTCCCTGTGGTTAAATAACTTTTGGGGACTTGGCAAAACAAGTCCCCAAGAGTTATATAACTCTTTACACCCATAGTCCTTGTGGTATACAAGTTAGGGGGGTTGGCAGTTTTGCCCCCCTACTTGTAACTTTGAGTAAATAACAAAATCAGCCCTTGTCTTCTCTTTTCCTCTTTTCTTCTTTATAAATAAGTTTAGGGTTTGGCAATTTCAGCCCCTAAACTTATATTTCTTTGACTTTGGCCCCGGGGTTGACTTTGACTTTGACCAGTTGACTTTTCTGTTGACTTTTTGACTTGATTGACTTTCCGGCTTCGATTTGGCTTTGTCTTTCACAGTCTTTTCCATTCCGAGTCCGGTTTTGTCGTTTTGGCTTTGTTTTTCGTCCTTTTCTTGGTTATCCGTTCCTGCACAACACAATTAGCAAAACAAGCATATATTTGGCATTTTAAGTCCGTTTTTGGTTATTTTAGCTCGTTTTTAAAGGTAAAAGGTATGTGTAATTAAGCACATACCAAACATACAAAAGCTTGTTTTAGGGATGAAATAATTCCATTTGTAAAAGCACTGAAGGACTTATTCAATACATTCGATCAAAAACTAATTAATGAACTTTCTGAAGTCCAAAATGTCTTTCATAAAATAGAACATGCTGTGGAACAACATCGTTTAGAGTAAAAAATGTTTGAAGTTAAAATGCATCAAGTTTTAAATGAAAACGAACGACTCTTGGAACAAGTCATCAACAAAGATACAGTGAACATAATTATTAATTCTACTGTGGATAATGCTTATGTGAATGTGCATGAATGTGAAAAGTGTCTCAAACTTGAGACTAAGATTCTTAACAAGAAGGATTTCATTAAAAAAGAGACTTACGAAAAACTATTCAGAAGTTTTACCACTCTTGAAAAACATTGCATCTCTTTAGAAGTTGATACTCCACTTAATCAGGAAAATTTTCAAAGAGACAATTCTGTTTCAAATCAAAGTGCTCCAAATTTTGATCAATATTTTGAATTAAATAAATTGAAAGCTCAATCCCAAGAGAAAGACAAGGTCATAAAGAAGTTGAAAGAGAGAATTAAATCTTTAAATGGAAATATGAATGAGGATAAGGTCAAGAAGGACATAGAAGAGATTGAAACGATAAATATTGAATTGGATCATAGGGTGTCAAAGCTTATTGTTGAGAATGAACATTTGAAACAGACCTATAAGCAACTTTATGACTTGATCAAACCAACACGTATTCGATCAAAAGAACAATGTAATGCTTTACTTAATCAAGTTAACCAAAAGTCTGTGGAAATCTTTGATTTAAATGTAAGTCTTCAGGAAAAAGATTTGGTCATTACAGCTCTCAAGGAAGAATTAATAAAACTTAAAGGAAAAGATTTAGCTGATAATGTTGTTACCAAACACACTATTGCTCTAGAAATGATTAAGATTGATGTGGAACCAATAGCCCCTAGATTGTTAAACAATAGGACAGCTCACTCTGACTACCTTAGGCACACCCAGGAACAAGCTGTGATTCTTAGGGAAATAGTAGAACGAGGAAAATCATAAAATCCTCTAAATAATTCCTTAGAATCTGCTTGTAAGTATACTAAACGAATTCAGGATTTGTTTATAATAATCAGACAAACCTGCCCTAGCATCAATAATTCAAGTGATAAATTAGTGGCAGTGACCCCAAAGAATAAGGACAAAAGAGTTAGATTCACTGAGCCAGTCACATCCTCAGGAAACACAAACATAAAAACAGCTTCTTCATCGAACCTAGTTTCTAACAAACCAATGTTGTCTTCTATAGGAGTAAAACCATTAACTAGTGCTTGCGGATTACAGCCTTCAGGCAATACAAAAAAGATAAGATTCAGTGAACACCAAGTAGTACTCAAAAGAATAAAGTAGAAGCCCACCCTAGAATAGTTAAATCTAGTTTAAAAAATAAGAATTTTTTTGTTGAACCTAAAGGAAATACAAATGTGCAACATTTCAAGCTTAATGCGAATTTTGAACTTCTATGTGTTAAGTGTAATGGTTGTATGCTTTCTGATAATCATGATTTGTGTGTTCTTGATTTTATCAATGACGTAAATGTTCGTGTTAAATCTAAATCTGTTAAGAAAAGTTCAAAGAGAAAAGTTTAGAAACCAACAGGAAAAGTGTTCACAAATATTGGATACACTTGGAGACCTACTGGTCGGACCTTCACTATAGTAGGAAATGCGTGCCCTTTAACTAGGATAACCACAACTGCTGAAGTGCCCCTTAGGAAACCAAATGCTCCAGAAAGTGATACACCTAAGCCTGTAGTAACATTGGTTTACTCAAGGAAACCTAGGAAATCTAAAACTAATGTTCCCGTTAGCAAACCTAAGATTATTAAATCTATATCTGCTAACAAAAAGGAACCTAGTAAATCTTGGGGATCCATAGTTTCTGATGTTCCATCTTCCTCTCTTGATGAATGCAGGTCGTCCAAATTGTTCTCTGGTATTTGGACTCCGGCTGCTCTAAGCATATGACCGGAGATCGCTCTCAGCTCACCAATTTTGTCAATAAATTTTTGGGTACAGTCAAATTCGGAAATGATCACGTGGCAAAGATATTGGGATATGGTGATTATCATATTGGGAATGTTACAATCTTAAGGGTTTACTACGTGGAAGGACTTGGACATAACTTATTCTCCGTTGGGCAATTCTGTGATTCGAACCTTGAAGTTGCTTTTCGTCAACACACCTGCTTCATTCGTAATCTAGAAGGTGTTGATCTATTGACTGGATCTCGAGGCAACAATCTGTATACTTTGTCTCTTGGAGATATGATGGCGTCCTCTCCTATATGTCTCTTGTCAAAGGCCTCAAAGACTAAGTCCTGGCTATGGCACCGACGTCTATCTCATCTGAACTTTGGTGCAATCAACCATTTAGCTAGACACAGTCTTGTTTGAGGTCTCCCTAAGCTAAAGTTTAAAAAGGACCATCTGTGTTTTGCGTGTGCAATAGGTAAAAGCAAGAAGAAACCCCACAAACTTAAATCTGAAGACACTAACCAAGAAAAACTCTATCTCTTGCACATGGATCTTTGTGGGCCAATGCGTGTCGCAAGTGTTAATGGAAAGAAGTACATCCTTGTCATTGTTGATGATTACTCTCGATTTACATGGGTAAAGTGCTTAAGGTCAAAAGATGAAGCTCCAGATTTTATAATCAAGTTTCTTAAGATGATCCAAGTGCGGCTTAAAGTACCCGTCCGACGAATCAGAACAGATAATGGAGCTGAATTTGTTAATCAAACTTTGCGTGAATATTGTGAGAAGATTGGCATCTCTCATGAAACATCAGTTGCTCGCTCTTCACAGTAAAATGGTGTCGTTGAAAGACGTAATCGTATGCTAATTGAAGCTACCCGCACAATGTTGATTTATGCAAAAGCTCTGTTATTTTTATGGGCAGAAGCAGTTGCTACCGCATATTACACCTAAAATCGTTCCATCATACATCTTCGTCACGACAAAACACCATATGAGCTTTTACATGACAAACTTCCTGATTTATCATTCTTCCACGTATTTGGTGCACTTTGTTATCTAACAAATGACAGTGAGAACTTGGGCAAGTTACAACCGAAAGCTGATATTTTGTATTTTCATTGGCTATGCACCCACAAAGAAAGCATTTTGAATTTACAACCGACGTACCAGACGAATCATTGAAACAATTCTTGTAGATTTTGATGAGCTGATGACAATGGCTTCTGAACACATCAGTTTAGAACCCGCGCTTCATGAAATGACTCCTGCAACAATTAGTTTAAGACTCGTGCCTAACCCTCATCCTTTAACACCGTTTGTACCACCTTCAAGAACTGATTGGGATATTTTGTTTCAATCATTGTTTGATGAATTACTCAACCCTCCATCAAGTGTTGATCGCCCACCTGAAGTCATTGCTCCAATTGCTGAAGTAGTAGCTCTAGAACCCGCTGCATCACGGTTTCACCGTCTTCAAACAAATGTTGACAAGATGACCTCACCTAGTACAATCATAAAACAACACTAAAACTCAATCTCCTGTCATTTCTAACGATGTTGAAGAAGAGAATCACGACTTAGATGTTGCATACATGAATAACGATCCATTCTTTGGCATTCCATTCAGAAATGATTCTAAGCATCATCTTCTTCTTTGTACGTGAATATCTAAAAGGAGGGACCTTAAGTCAAAGATACACCACCTCAATTACCAAGACGAAGGCTGCTGATTATGGTCAAGTAAAATGGATTGAAGACAAGGTTCCTGGAAGAATATGGAGTCCGAAAATAGTTGTTTACGACAAGCATGCTTACTGGGGAACATATTACTGGGGCCCAAAATGTCAAAAATTCAACGGATATGCTGCAAACATGGAAACTTCAAAAGATGTCTACTTAAGACACATGATTAATGCAGTAACTAGTCTTAAGATCATGCAGTTTTTTTGGTTACAGTCATCTGGAGGAGATTATTGTTCGAAGACAGGACGATTAGCTATACAAGTTTAGAGAAGGCGACAACAAAAGACTTCGTCGACAAGACATTGAAGATATGTTACTTTTCCTTATTCAAGGTAAGCTGACCAACCTCAATTTGGATGAACGGTATGCACTGAATGTGGCTTTAAGAATGTACACTAGACGTATTGTTATTCAAGAACGTATAGAAGATCTATAATTAGGAGTCGAAAGCTACCAGAAGAAGATCAACCTCTCAAGGCCAGACTCATACCATTCAGATCTTAGAAAAATGACTCCCTACACCGCTTACCCTGATATCCAAGGCATTATCTATCAAGATGACATGGACAAAAATCGTCTGATGCGCACTGAGGAACTTCACAAGTTCAGTGATGGCACACTAAACCATGTTCGTACTGCTCTTAATGATATTGCCACCGGGATTCAAATGGAGTACTTGCCAAAGAGAAAGTGGAGTAAACAAGACAAGCAAAGAGCTCGAGTGATGATCAATGCCATTGACAAGAAGCTCAGAGATAGAAGATTGATGCGAAGCTTGGAGAAGTTCGTTGGTGGAAGACCTTACGGGGGAGATCTTTGGCTGCTGGAAAGGACCATATGATTTATCATATGATGTCCTCATCATAACAGGTCAAACCTCGTACATAATAAAAACTTGTGAATTTGTATATATATATATATAGTGTAGACTTAATGGTGATAATAAGGAGTGCTCGAGTACAAAATTTTCAAGAATTTCTTAGTAAATTCAAAAAATTTCAAATTATTGTACTCAACACTGTCTTATATACCCTCAAAAATTAAGGGGGAGAATTAAAATTTTCTTAATAGATATTGTGTAACATTTTGTCCCCGAACGTTTAATCAATTAGTATCCAAAATATCAATGGATTAACATTTTGGATAAGGGGAGAAAATATGATTAAACTAAACCTAACTTGTATTGAAATGTGATCATATAAAATGGACTCAATGCACTCTACACTTAGCATGTAATACGATTATGGTGCACATGTTAAGGGAGAGTTTTTAGTGATGATGAAAAACTTTCAAAGTGTAAATCTTTTGATATTTATATCAAACACTTTAATTGAACTTTAAATGATTTTGGAAGGATTGTGATGGAATACCCAAAAGATCGACCATGTACTTAAATTTATGGAGTTATAAGGTGGTTAGGCATAGGTATTCAAATCTCATGATCCAGCCAGAACCGGAAGGATCTACCCAAGGATATCCATTAGATAGTGTAGAAGTCCTTAGGTATGATACAAAAGGAGAAAAAGTAAGAATCAGGAATAATGCCGACTGAGATGGAGCTAACACTGGAATAAACCCAACAAGGTGTTAGTTATGAAGTCTCGGTAAGCATTGAAGGGGTTGAAGAATAAAAAAGAAATGTAAGGATAAAGGGTGAAAAGAAAGAAGCCCTCCATACACTTAGGCAGAAACCGGGTCAATACATAAACTGTCGGAAACACTAAGTTGTTGTCTGACATTGAAGATAGTCATGGACCCAGTGACGCTATGCACAACCCTCCCTAAGCCACTCAAGGTCTCTCAATAGACTCTTGTTTCATTTCTCACGGAGATTACACGCATTTCTATCGACTTTCTCACTCCGAGTTAGTTGATATTGAAAAGGTGGCAGTCTGCTCCAGCCTCCGATCACTAAAACCAAAGTGCACTATTGAGTCTAGAGCCAAAAGAGATCATCCATAAATCTTATTAGGACACTTGTCAAAATTATGCTTGCTAAGTCACACAATGTGAATAACAAGATATATATATTAAGAGTCCTACGCATTATCCTTGTGATTTTTGCCAAAACATCCGAGTGATATTTAAGTATTCACAGTGAAGATGGAAATCCTGCTTGAGTCAACATCAAACAAGCTCATGGTAGGTGACTTGTGCGATTCTATACGAATCAAGCTTGTGACAACTAGAAAGAAACGATGGTGCGATTCTTTATGAATCAAACTTGTTCCAGGAAATGAATTGACGGTTGATGATGAATTTTTGAAATGATTAACACTCTCGATGTGTCACAAAAACACTTTAGCAAAGTGACACGTCGATTGATTTTTCAAATCAATTTTTATTTCAATCGGTGAGATAGTAATTCGCTGGTTCACTCATATCGTGTTGTCTGTTTTGAGACGTTCCTGTAATGAGAACATGCTGAGTTTGATGAATCTAATACATATGTGTTAGAAAGATTCGATACTTCAGCTGGTTTTCCTGTCAAGGAGATTCTTCTTAAATTGAGTCTACCTGATCACAGGTCGATCCTCACGGATTCGAAGGTTACTTCAACCAAACACGGGCGAATGACAAAGCCATATTCATCCCCTCGCTTTATTGCTAACTGTTTTAATGCATGATACTTAAAAATGGAGGTGAAGGTACCAGATTTTAGCTGTCTTAAAGATTCATAACCACATGCTCATACCCGACCGACAAATATAAAGACATCATGAAAGCTCAAGTACATGTTTCAAGACTTCTGCTACTCTGATACCATATGTCCTACTTGAAGCGACGAAGTGTTAAAGTTAAAGAACCACAAGAAAGATGCATTATTAAAGCTTTTCAAGTTAACATATCAAGAAAGGTATGAGCATGTCGGTCCAGAAGTCACAAGTTCACAAGATGGAAAAGTTTACAAGATGGTGAAAAGAGATTATGCTTGGTTGATGATCTCAATATGCTCAAGATCACATATTCACATACAAGTTAAGCTAAAGGAACAAGCTCAAGCCTAAAGTCAATGATCACTACGCCATATTCACAAGAGAATGGAAAAGAAAAAGAAGTCTGCGAGCACAAGAACGAAGACCTTCATAGTATGCTAGGTTTAAGCTTTTGTAAAAATGGAGTGACCTCCCTTAGGGGGAGATTGTTAGGAACACAAAAGTGTCGGTCACTTCCATAGATATCTTTAGATAGCTCATATAGTTATTTTTGGAAACTTAAGTAGGCTAGTAAGCCCAAGGCCCATGGAAAGCCTATGAGCCCCAAGCCTTGCCGTCCATACGTAGGGTATAAATACCCTCTCCATGCCTTGGAAAGGGTGTTGGTTGTTCATTTTGTTTCACACATTAATGCATTTTCTTTCTATGGTTACTTTCTCTCTCTAAAGTGTTCATCTAACCACTCTTTCACTATAATCACCTCTCTTTCCCTTTTCATGTATGTTTTTAGATAGTCTTCAGTCCTGTTGGTTAGCATAAGCAACATCAGTTTGCATAGACGTATCGATTGCCTGATTCACAGTTGGAGTGGGAATGCTTGTGGGAATTGCCTTGTACTGTTTATTTCTACGTTGGTAACTAGTTAATGGTTCTTGAGATGTGTTACTTAATTTCTTAGTTATTACAGTTTTACTAGTACTAACATTTTTAGTTTGCTCTACAGGCAGAACATTAGATTTAGTGAGCCTAGTTAAAGGGCATTGTTCTCCTAAAGTGAATATTCTTCCCGTGGGCTTCCATTGATAACCAACATTGATAAGCACTTTTCCTGTTGCTTTCCACACTTGCTTAACTTGCTTAGGTTTCCAAACTTTCTTAACTTTGCGCACAACATTTTGAACAAAGGAGGATGCATTCACAGAGTGCAAATAATTAACCACACACATATCATGATTTGCAAAAATTAAGCATTTGTTACATGTCTTGCAAACAAAATGAGAATTCGAATTAATTACAGTACGCTTATAGCTAATACTAGAATCAACACGATTCGTGTTTTTCAAACTAGACTTATTGGTCCTAGGGTGTTCTTCTACTTTCTTCTTGTTGACACTTTTAGCCGGCGAGATCCTATTTTTCTTGGTATTGCTCCTAGGCTTTGATCTGCTAGCGTCAGTGCAACTGTTTACTCCTGTAGAATGAATCATAAGGACATTAATCTTCTGAATATTCAGTTGCTCTACATGTTTGTGTGTGTTATTATTTGACGTTTCATATTGGTCCTCAAAAGTAACTTGCTTTTTTCTAGTTAAAGGGGTAGAAGCATGCTTATTATCTCGTTTATTGAAGTCTTTCGGATAAGTGCCAATCACATATTCTAATAGTTCCTGAGAGTGTTTAGTGTAAAGGTAAGTAGATGCAAGTGATCTATCTAATGGTCTTTCAACCTTAGCTTCCTCTACTATCTCGCGAAGGGTCCTTAAGATGTTTGAGATAATCTAGATGAACTTCCCTATTGTTCCTATTGCGAGAGGGGATTGGTTCAACATCGATAGCATGCCCACTAAGTGCAAGAACTCTTGGTTTTATAGAATCCACAGTGATGCATTTCATATTTTCATGTATTTGGGCTTTCAAATTCTCATTTTCAGCTAACAAGGCAGTTGTCTGTTCGATATGTTTAGCACGCGTGATCTTAATAGAATCATACAATTCCTTGTAATGCTGCTTAATTTTTGCATTCTCGACCCTAAAAAGCTCATTTTGTTCTTGAAGAACGGTGACTTGTTCAGTTAATTGAGTGATCTAAAAATCTAAGGCCCTAAAATCAAGAGTACGGTCTGCTTCACTACGGGTCTCCTTTAATTGAGAGATTTGCATTCTTAATTTTTTGATGGCATTGTCCTTTCCTTGAATGGAAGCTTTCATTTTATTAATTACAAAGACCGAGTCAAAATCAGGAGCATCCCGAGCAGGTAGAGATGTGTTGTTTCCAAAACTTTCTTTAAGGTGTTGATACTTTAACTGTAAATTTAAGTGATTTACCTCAAGGTTGGAAAAACGTTTTACTAATTCATTATGATCATCCTTTTGAATCTTATCATTTAATTTAGAAAGCTCTGCTTCAAGTTCCAGACAACGTGCTTGACCAGCAGCGTGGGCATCATGCATTTCAGTGAATCTAGATACAGTAAGCTCCGAATTTGTTGCAATATAAAACACTTCTTTGGACAAGCAATCAACAAGTAGATTTTCATTTGCGATGAGAAGATTTTTTAGCTCAATTTCATCATACTTCCTATTCATAACATTTTGGTCAACCCCAGCTTCTAATTCTTCAAAAATTTCTTTCATTTCTTTGATTTCTTTAGTGAGAGCCTTTTGAATACCCTCAAAATGTTCTTTAAGTGTTTTGAAAAATGGAATGACCTCGGTGAGATAACATTCCTTGGTTTGTTCAAAGCCCCTTTCCCCTTCAGTGAGACCCGTTGGTGTAATTCTCTTTTTACAGGTTTTTTCAAATTCTAAAAAAAGTTGTATAAGTGCAAAAATGTTAATTTTCACTTGACTTTTTGTTGGAAGCACCCTGGGGACAAGCGTTGCAGGTGTATTGGGAGGATACACTATCAACGCTTTGATTGGTCTTGAAGCTTTGGTCTGCTCTTTGAGAGCTTTGGTTTTCATCTTGAGGACATCCTTGGACCAAAATATCTGTTCGGGGGTCAGTTGTGTCTGTGGAGTGAAGGTCGCCAGATAGTTCTCTTTCGAGTAATCTGGGGGTCGAATATTAATGTTTTGTTCAGTCCACAGAGGGGTTTTCATTTTGTCATTTATTTTCTTCCTAGTGATTTCAGCTATCTCTAGGGTATCCTCTGAGTTGTGTACTATGGCCGGGACATGATGGGTTTTGATAATTTCATGACCATTATATAGAGCAGGCTGAACTTGCTTTGCACGGGTGAGACATAAGGGGTTCTTGTAGCCAATAGCTACCTTTCTCTGTTCATCATAATAAGGTTTTGGTTTACATAACATGTGAACTGTTTGAAGAGACTGGTCTTGTTTGAATAATTTATCCTCGACCTTTTCTTTTAAGGCTTTCATGTCCAAAAATTCTTCAAGGTATTTGTTTTCTTTCTGTTTAAAATCCTTTTTCAAAGACGTAACTTCTTCTACCATTGACTTGTTATGGTTGATGGTAGAGTTAAGTTGCATTTTTACATAATGAAGTTCCTTTTTTAAATTTTCTTCCTTAATATTACGGTCAGTGATAACTATTCTTAATTGTTCCTCAATCTTTTGTTCTCTTTCAGTTAATTCAAACTTGGCCCGTCTTTCATACAGTTTAACTTGTTCCTTATATGTTGCAAGTTCAGCGGTCAATGATGCATTAACTACTTTGTTCTGCTCATTCGCAGAAACACTTTGGGTTGTCTGTTCATGCATTTCATTAATTATCATCATATAAGCATCATTTGGCACAGAAGATACATTACTTTGTACAAATGGATCTGCGTTGTCCTTCACATACTGATCATACAGAATCATATTGCTATCACTCGTATAATTAGCATTTGAGTCAACAACACAGTTTGGTTGTACATCGTGATGCATCTCGTGTGCATCATGATGCTCACAAACAGCATTCCGATAGTTATCATATTCTTGTACCTCAGATAGAATGTTCGAATCATATGACGGACCGAGTTCATCATAAATTGGATCTGCTGATGACAAATTTGCCATGAACATGGTCTGTGCAGTAGGAGCCTCGTTAACATCCGAATCAAAAGCATCACATTCATCAGCTTGAAACACATTATCCACATTAAGTGCCAGATCTTAAACTGTTGACTCATCCACATTCTCATTAACGACAGTATCATGACCACCTGCAAGAAACAACAACTACTCTTCATCTAAAACCACACCATTTTCCTGAGCTTGCATCAGCAACATCTTGTCTTTGAAGTAATCTGAATTCTGTGGTCGCTTAGGTTGAGTGCAGTTCCTTGCAATGTGTTCTATACCATTGCAGTTATAACACTTAATCTGTCTAGCTTGACCAGGATTTACATTCCTAACTCTGTTCTGAACCCCTCCATTACCAGCTGCACCTGCGCCCTTTGGATTCTTCCCCTGACCTCTATTTTGTCGACCCTGAACATTCTGAACAACAACCCTGCCATCTTGAACTATGGCTTGGTTCCTTGTGTTTGAAGAGGTTCTAAGTTGATTGTTAGTTTGAGGGAGGTATGTTTTGTATGATTGGGTGAGTAGGGTAAATGTGTTGGTTAAGTTCTCAATCAAATTGTCTGTTGGAGAGAACCTGAATCAAGTTGTGTGTTATCAGTAAAGTGTGGTTGATAGGTAACTGGTGAACATGTGTGGATGGTGAAGTGGTAGATGATTGTAAGGAGTACTGCTGAGGTGAAACATTAGACATCAATGCAAGAGGATCAACCGTGTGTTGAGTGAATCGTTCCAACATCATTTTGTTCTCATTGGCATGTGCCTCGTGTTGCTTCAATACAGCTGGTCATAGTTTGATTCCTTCAATCCTCTGTTCAGTTTCACTATTGTTACGAATCTACCCCATTCAGGCAACATGTTATTGACAAACTTTGAATTCAACTGCATTCTATGCATGGTCATCTTGATGTTTCTCATGTTGTTGATGAGCTTGGAAAACCTGACATAGTAATCGTGAATGGTTTCTCCTTTGTTCTGACGGAAGTGTTCAAAATTATCGTACAGTTGTGATTCATGATCTTCTTTTGTTAATTCAGAACCTTCCAAGAGCATCTTCACAGTATACCAAATGTCTTTTGCATCAGTGTAATGATTAATAAGAGTGTAGATGTCTTTTGGTAACCCTTGAAGTAGGATATTTGTTGCCCGAATGTCGGCGTTGTACCTATCCTTATCATCAGGTGAAAGGTCAGAATAGACTCGAGCTCGTTCTGGACCTAGATGAAGGGCACCTTCATTCCCTTCAGCAAGTGTTTCCCAAAATATTCCCATCTGAAAAGGTCCTTCATCAATTGACTTCAGGATGTTCACCCCATTCTCTTTACCCTGACAATACAGTCGAATACGTTGTTGCCATGATGCAAAGTCAGTCCTATCAAGCATAGGTGGTCGGGTATCGGAACTGGCACATTAGATATCTTCCGAGAGATTAGCCATCTTAATTGGTTGTGAAATGATTTAAGTTGATCGAACAATGATTAGTGAGTGTATGTTAAAAGTGGTGATGTTTGTTTAAGTGTTTTGTTATTTGATTTTGTTACGTTTTTGAAGTTTGAAAAATAGTTCGAATGCCAAAGTGGTCCAATATTCCAAAACAGTATCCTAAACAGCTGGAATAGTAATCAAATCGCTACTGTCAAACCGCAACCGTCAAACCGCTATGAAGAATTTATACCAAACCGCTACCACGAAGAAAAATGGCCAGAGGTTTGATTCCCAAAAGACCTTGAGAAAAATCTTCAAAAACCTGTAACAAACCGCTACCTCTAAACCGCTACGGATGGTAAACCGCTACAAAGTCAAACTGCCAAACCGCTACTAGAAGATAATGGTAAACCGCTATGAAGAAGAAACACCAAACCGCTACCAAGAAATGAAATTGGCAGAGGTTTGTTTCCCAAATCGCTATGAGAAATTGTCTTCAAAAACCTGTAAACCGCTACGGATCAAACCGCTACAATTACCAAATCTCTACTAGTAAACCGCTACACTAGAAGACAAACCGCTACTGACGAACCTCTGCCTAATAAGACAAACCGCTGTCAGAAACGACAAACTGCTAGCACAGTGTACGACCCTGACAAATTGCCAGAATAGTGTACTATGCTGACAAACCGCTAGAACAGTACACCAAACCGCTACGAATAACAGAACACAGTATACCAAACCGCTGCGAAGAAATACGAACTTTTACACCTTAAAATACTTAAAAATCACCCTTTTGAACGTTTTGACTTGGATTCTTTTGCACAACTGAGTACTAGAAGGCTATAACAACTACAAAAACATGAACTTTAACACAAGAAACATGAAAATCAAAGAAACTCAAGAACAAGAGCTAACACCTTCTAAAACTCAACTTTTGATCTAAACCAAGCACTAAAACGCACACACAAATGATCTAATCATCCCATGAGCTCTGATACCAATTGTAGGATATTGGAAATCATAACACAGTGGAAGATAGATGAGTTAGCCGAATCTAGAGAGAGAAAGTGAGAGAGAAAGCTTTCTAGTGAGAGAAAATGTGACTTGTATAATGAAAATGACTAACCACCTATTCCATGGCATGGAAGAGGCTTAAATAGTGTCTTACAAACCGGCCCATAGGCCTTGCCATGGACTTACACGTTTGGTTTAATTACCTGGCCAAATATCGAATGTCATACGAGTAATTATTGACTACGAGCTATAATAAACGGCAAAATACACGGGGTGACCGAGTCTTTTTCTAATATCTAACACTTAAAAATACTTTTCCATTAACCTAGAGTATTTACATGACATATTTACACTTTAATCCCTTTAAAACTCATTTGGACATTAACGGACGTGTCGGGACTCGTGTCTTGGCATTTTCTCAAAATTCACGGGTTAAACCACCCGGAAAACAAATAACATAATAATAACCTCCAGAAAGGAATATTATTCACAAATAACTATCAATTATCACAATTCTCAACAAAATCACCTCCGTCAACACGGTACAAAATCTGAATAAACTGACAAACGTCAAATAGTCAAAGGACTATAAATGAAATATTCAGAACACAAAAAAGGCAAAGGTTACACTAGTGTATGCAAATCCTATGTCTAAAGGAAGCATATTAGTTATACATTGTATTCTAGTAGTCCTAATTGTACAAAATTGAAAGAAAAATGAAAAATCCCCAATTTTAATTTTTGTGTTCATCATGAACCCTAGACTCAAATTGAAAGAAAATAGATGAAATAACTTACATATGATGATGTTGATGATGTTAGGAATGATTGTATGTGTTGATTTTATCTTCAATTAGTGTTTTAATGGTTGATTTTGATTTTTTGGGTTGGTGTTTTTGTTTTCGTCGCTGCAGCAAAGAGAGGGGTGTTTGGTTTTTGAGTTTAGAAAATTTTGACTAAGTGTGGAAAATATGGTGTCTGCTATTGGCGGCCCCATATCGATCAGGGGGCCGCCTGAAATGGGTTGGGGGCCGCCTGAGATACGGGGGTCACTCGTATTATGAAACTTTTGGACTTTTAAATTTTGACACGAATTTACTAGGAAGAGTGACTAATTAATTTGCATTTCACGAATTAAAAATATCTAACTAGCTTCGAATGAAGTAGTTAAATTATCACGACGTGGAATGGAACGCGGACTAGAATTGGACAGAAGAAAGAGAAGCGGACTAATACGATTTATGGAATGTATTCGATCATTCCTAAACCAAGACGTAGATAGTTAAACGATTCACGTTTAAGGGGTTTCGTAAGAATGTCGGCGATGTTGTCGACGGACGACACTTTTTCGATTGAGATATGTCATTTCTGGATATTATCACGAAGAAAGTGGTGACGAATTTTGATGTGTTTGGTTCGAGAATGTTGCACCGGGTTTTTGCTAAGGTCAATTGCGCCTTTATTGTCGCACATGACTGGGACGTCGTTGAGTCAAACATCTTAGTCGATAAGAGCTTGTTTCATCCATAGTGCTTGCTGACATGCCTTTGCGGCGCTTATGTATTCGGCTTTAGTAGTGGATATAGCAAGAGCGGTTTGTTTCTTCAAGAACCAAGATGTCAAACAACATCCCACGAACGTACAAATACTGCTAGTGCTCTTTCGGTCCACATAATCTCCCGCATGATCAGAGTCGACATATACTACTGTTTCTATGCCGGCCCCCTTAGGATACCATAATCCTAAGTGCGTAGTGCCTTTAATGTATCGGAAGATACGCTTAATCGTTTCAAGGTGAGAGGTTTTATAAGCCTATTGGAAGTGGGCACAAAGGCAGACACTAAACATGATATCGGGCTTACTTGCCATTAGGTA
>BQNB010081638.1:3502-29564 GCA_026074375.1 Tanacetum coccineum
AAAACCAAAACTTTTTTGAATTTTGGACCAAAAGTGAAAAACGCACCAAACCACAAGGACAAAAAATGTACTTAACTCAGGATTTAAAGATCTTGACCATCCAGACAAAGTTTACAAGGTGTTCAAGACACTTTAAGGGTTGCATCAAGCACCAAGAGCATGGTATGAAACCTTGGCTAACTATTTGTTAGGTAATGGTTTTAAAAGATGGAAGATTGATCAGACATTGTTTATCAAGAAGCAAAAAGGAGATATTTTGCTTGTACAGGATTATGTTGATGACATTATCTTTGGCTCTACAAACAAGGAACTGTGTACTGCTTTTGAGAAGCTTATGAAGGATAAGTTTCAGATGAGTTATATGGGAGAACTTACTTTCTTCTTAGGGTTACAAGTAAAGAAAAAGGAAGATGGAATATTTATCAGCCAGGATAAATATATAGCTGAGATTTTGAAGAAATTCAACTACACAGATGTGAAGTCTGCTTCTACTCCAGTTGATTTGGAAAAGCCTTTAGTCAAAGATGGAGATGCTAATGATGTTGATATACATCTCTATAGATCTATGATTGGGTCTTTGATGTATCTCACAGCATCTAGGCCAAATATTATGTTTGCAGTATGTGCATGTGCCAAATTTCAAGTTACACCAAAGACATCACATCTCTTAGCAATAAAGAGAATTTTTAGATATCTGAAAGGCAAACCAACATTAGGCCTTTGGTATTCTAGAGATTCTCCATTTGAACTAGTTGCTTATACTGATAGTGACTATGTTGGAGCAACCCAAGATAGGAAGTCTACAACTGGAGGTTGTCAGTTTTTAGGAAACAGGTTGATATCATGGCAATGCAAGAAGCAAATTGTGGTTGCCACCTCTACAACTGAAGCTGAATATGTAGCTACTGCTAGTTTCTGTGGACAAGTACTTTGGATTCAAAATCAATTGCTGGATTATGGGTATAATTTCATAAATACTATGATTCATATTGACAATAACAGCACTATATGCATTATTGAAAATCCTGTTCAACATTCTAAAATAAAACATATAGAGATTAGGCATCATTTTATAAAAGATTGCAATGCTAAAAATCTAATTCAAATGGTTAAAATTAATAATGATCATAATGTTGCAGATCTTCTTACAAAAGGTTTTGATGCTGGAAGGTTTCAGTACTTGGTCTCAAGTATTGGAATGCTTAACGCTTAATCCTTAATGTCTAAATCTCTTTATGTCTTTGTAAAAGATTAGTACTGTTAGTGTGTCAGTTAATACTGCAAGTGCAAAATTAAGACTGTTAGTCATAACTTAATACTGTCAAGAAGAAAATTAGCTTAGAATGTGTTTTCTTGGTTTTGGACTAACATTTGCAGGATAAGCAAAGCAGTATGGATGGAATGGAGAGCTGAAAAAGAATGATCTCGCAGCTGAATTGTATGTAAGAGAGTTTTGTGTCATCTAGGTTTGGGTTTTCTTAGAATACTCATGCACTGGTCTTAGGACCATCCCCACTGGTGAAAGGTTTTTCATGTTATGATTACCTTTCCTGTAATTGGTAAGAACTTGGAATTCCTGAGGCACATTATATCTCTAAGGATATCTCTTTCTTTATACTCTGTAGGAGACTTGTGGTTAAATTTTGGGAATGATATGGGTTAATACTGATATTGAAGTTTGCTTAATGGTTTTAACTTTCATTCATGGGTTATACATAGATATGGATCCTCGTGAATTCTCACATGTCTATCTAGTTGTTTCTAGTGTGCTTGTGATAAATAGAGGCATGTTGGTGTATGATTATTGAATAAAAAATTAATATTGTTAGACATATTTCATTACGGCTAATCAATATTAGTACTGCTAGGCCAAAAGGTTAATACTGTTAGTACTAATATTAATGCTGCTATGTTACCGTTAGTGCTGTTAGAAGGGAATTTGGTTTTCCTTATAACCGTTAAGATATTTAAGGCACTTACTTCATTTATAGGTTTGTTAATTGGATAATCTTTGATTTTACTTCCTTTTATAAGATTTATTTATGACAAAGAAACAATACTGTTCAAGTCGATCCAATCAACAGCCTACCAATTATTAATATTAATACAATTCCCTTTGCAAACAGTACTAACACACTTAAACGATCATAACCCAGTACTAACACTCAACTAATATATCCAATTTGCTTTTTAATCACTTACCATGGCCAATTTGCAATTCTGTGATAAACATAACATGGTGGCTTTTTTGAAGAAACCTAAGAACAGTGAAGGTGAAGGGTTTCATGAGATAGTGGATTTCCTTAATCGAAGCACCTTAAGGTATGCCCTCATTACAAATCCTACTATCTATACTTCTCAAATCAAACAGTTTTGGCATACCGCAACTGTCAAAACACTTGATTCAGGGGAAGTAGAAATAAAAGCTACAGTTGATGGGCATGATAAGACTATTACTGAAGCATCTTAAGAAGTTTACTTTAATTAGCAGATGCAGATGGTATTAGTAATATGTCTACTACTGAAATTTTTGAACAACTTGCATTGATGGGGTATGTTACTGATTCTAATCATCTTACTTTTTACAAAAATAAATTTTCCCCTCAATGGAAGTTCCTAATCCATACCATCTTGCATTGAATAAGTTTTAAATCCACTGGTTGGGATCAGTTCAGTAGTAATATTGCTACTGCACTTATTTGTTTAGCCAATAACAAGATTTTTAATTTTTCTAAACTCATTTTTGATGGTATGGTGAAAAACTTAGATAGTAAGACAAAGTTTTTAATGTATCCAAGATTTTTACAACTCTTTTTTAACATGGATGTCAGCACTTTACTTCCTCACTCAAGAACACATATTGCCCTAATTTTAACTCAAAAGGTTTTTGGCAATATGAAAAGAGTTTTTCTGGGGTACATACACCTTTGTTACCCACTATGCTTATTATTGATCAAACTGGTTTGGGTGAAGGATCAGCAATCCCAGCTGCATCCCAACACATACCCATTGTTGATACTCCCTCTACTTCACAACCACCAGTTACAGAACAACCACAATCCTCTACATCAACCACTACACCTGCAACATCTCCTTCAAGAATAACATCTTCACCATCCTTATCACCATCCTTATCCCACCAAACACATCAATCACAAATTTCATCACCACTTAGGAATATAAACAGGCAGGAAGCTGAGATTCCTTAGTCTTAGTTTCCTACTCAAACCCAAGTAGCAGATGAGGTAATATTCATAAGTGTGGATGTTAATGCTGGAGGGGCTGCCACTACTGACATTGGCTTAGATGTAGGTCAGGGCAGTGGTATCATTCATAAGACCCCTACCAGGCTCAGTGATGCACCTCTCTTAGGAGTTAACACACCTGGAAGTGCTGAGGGCAGTTTATCACAAACTGAATTGACGGATCTTGTACTTAAATTATCAAAGAAGGTAGAAGGCTTGGAGACTGAACTTAAGAACATAAAGCAGATCTATGGTAAAGTATATACAGAGTTGGTACAGAGGGTTAAATCTCTTGAAGATCAGTTGAAGACAGAAAAGTCCAAATACACAAGAAGAAAGTTTTAGATTGTCATCTCTGAGGATGAAGCTGATTTACCTGCAGAAGATTCTTCCAAACAGGGAAGGATGATAGAAGACATTGACTTAGATGTTGATACTTCTTTAGTTTAACCACATGCTGCAGAAGATTTTCACTTTGTTACTCCTACTAAGATTAGTGCTTCAGGAGAGGCACATAGTTCAGATATTAGCCCTGAAGGTCAACTTGGAGTTTTGAGTGTTGCAAAGATTCTAGCTGATGCAGGTAAAAGTGATACAGTTCCAAAGACAGTTTCAGAGGTTCAGACTTACACAAGAAGAAGAAGAGATGTAATTGATGTTAATACTGGCAGTGAAGCAGTTAATATTGCTAGTGATTTTTTTAGTACTGCTAAAGATTCTGTTAATAATGCTGGTGATTCTATCCTAGTAAAAGATAAAGATCCAGGCCAAAGAGAAGGTAAAGCTGTAATGGAAGTGAATGAGATTCTAAAGAAGTTTAAGAAAGGAGAGTATAAATAGATAAGTCATGATGAAGAGGTAGCTCAAAAGCTATATGCTGAAGAGTTAGCAAAGGATACAGCAAGACAAGAACAAGAGAAGAATGATCTTGAAAAAGCCTTGGAATTGTAAAAATAGTTGGATGAAAGGGTTGAAGTTGTAGCTAAATTTAATCAAGCTCATGATATTGATTGGAGTGATCCTGTTGTGCTAAGATGCCATGCACTTCAGAATAGATCTTTCTCTGTAGCTGAAGTAATGAAGAACATGTGTACGTATTTGAAGAATCAGGGAGGATACAAACAAAGTAATTTCAAGGGAATGAGCTATAAAGATATTAGACCTATATTTGAAAGCGTTTAGGATCAAAATCATGCTTTTGTACCTAAGGATTCTGAGATTGAAAAGGAAGTGATGAAGAGACCTGGATTTGATCTTCAACAAGAATCTATTAAGAAGAATGAGAAAATTAAAGCTTCAGGTTTTGTTCAAAAGCAACCTGCTGATTCTTCAAATACGTACAAAACCTGAAGCTTAGCAAGAAGATGTTGTAGTTGAACAAGTTGTGAAAGAAAGCTCTAAGAAAGTTGGAGGAAGATTGAAAAGAAAGGTTGCAAAAGCTAGAGACGACAAGGATAAAAGACAGAAGATGCAGGATGATCTAGAAAAACTTACACTTATGGGGTATGTGGAAGTTATTTCTGATTCTGAAGAAATAATTAGTGTGATTCCATTGGATGTTAAATCTCCAATAGTTAATTGGAAATCATATTGCAAAGGAGATGTGGGATACTAAGAGATACACAGGGCAGATGGAAGTTACAAGACTTATATATACTTTAGTGAGATGCTAAATGATTTTGATAGAGAAGATCTGATTGTGTTGTCAAGACTTTTTAAAGAGAAGTATGCATCTACAAGACCATGTTTTGATGATCTAGTGCTCTGGGGAGATATGAAGATTATGTTTGAACCAGATGGTGATGATGTAGTCTAGAAAAATCATCACAGTCAAGAGTTGATAGAATGGAAACTCTATGATTCTTGTGGGGTTCACTCTTTGATGCTGGGAGAAGTAAGTATTCATATGCTAGTTGGGAAGAAGTATCCACTTCCACAGGAAACACTAACAAGAATGCTTCAATGGAAACTTCATGTGAATTATAATGTCAATGAGATGGCATATGAGCTTTTAAGGTTTATTAAGTCTCAACTTCATCAGTAAAGATAGTGTGTTTGAAAGCATCCTCAGCAGAGTAAACTAGAAGATTTGATTTAGAAGAAACTTGAGATTTGAAGGTAAATCACAAGTTTAGGGGAGGATTGTTGGGAATAAATCTTCACAAGTTAGTACTTCTAGTTCAAAAGGTTAATACTGCTCAGATTATAACTAACCGTATTAACTAGGTTAATACTGCTAGCACAAGATTAATACTGCTAGTGTTAGTTTGTACTGTCAGAAAAGATTAATACTGCTAAGGGAAGTCAGAGATTCCAGAGATAAAGATTACTTGGAGATGAAGATTAGAAGATATTTATAGAATAGATTGTATTAGAATATTCTATAAGTTTATGTTTATCTTTAGCGTGTGTTGTAAGCCGACTAGGACTCCTTAATCTATAAAAGGAGGCTCTAAGGCATTAGTTGAGATATAAGATTTTCATAGTTGTTAAGTCGATTAAAAGCTTCAAGGTTGTAAACCCTAGTACTAATCAAGAGTACTCGTATTATTCATCAAATAATATTGGAGCATTTGGTTATATCTTTGTTCATTCACAATTACTGTTTTATTCATAATACTTCTAGTTATTAAGGTGTAGATTCCGCATACACTTTAGTATACACACAGAAAGTTTCTACAATAAGTTTTTTTGGATTTACCCAAGGTAATTTAACCTTAGACAAGCTAAGGAATCGATCAAGGTTTAGGATCAACAATTCTTAACCTTATCCAAAAGCTGTTTACACTCCTCCCTACTCAATCTCTTGGTAATTAAAGGCACTCCCAAGTACTTAGTGGTCCTAGTTGATCTTAGTGATCTTAGAAGAAAGTCAAATCACAGGTTCTTAGGGGTGGATTCCGAGGGCGGAATACCATAGGGAGTAGCTCTTCTTAGTGAGCGCCGATCTTAGTGCATATCGGTGGAGCGAAGTTGTAATACGGTTTATAGTCCACCGAGTAATAGTATCGTGTCATGGATTCACAACAGGATGTACGGATGGTATAAACCCCATATCCTAAACCAGTATATATCGTGGTCTCTTTCTCTCTCCATCTACTAATTGTATTCATCATCAATTAAATCATTACACCACCCGGTTCTTTGAGGCTTGAAGTTTTATAAACTTCGAAGTAGTCAAGAAGACCGTATTCACCCCCAACGGTTCTACAAAGAGGATTAATCCTCCATGGCTGCAAAGTTAGCAACTTGCCCCACCAAGATGCGGATAATCTCAACTTTATACATTATTCGGCTCAGTTATACACTTATGAACACAACTTATACATGACTCTTGACCACAGCGCATGTTACTTTTCTTTCCGCTTATCTTGCGGCTTACGAGCTTATTTGACTTAGCTTATATACCATAAGCATGTTTTTAAGACTTATTTATCAACTTATAAGAGCATTTTCTATTTTCAAGTTATAATAACCTCATAAGTTAAAAGAGCCAGCAAAGGTAGCAATTAACAAATACCCATCAACACCAATTATCAAACCTTATTAAACCCTAAAAACAGCCAACAATAGTATCCATCGCCAAATACCCAACAATACCAACTGCAACAACAATCGTAACTCCTAAAAACAAAACTTTTAGAAAAATTACTTGCTTTACTTGAAGCTTATTAAGCCCAAATATAGACAACAAAAGTAGGCATTATCAAATACCCAACAATACCAACTATGATCACCATCCTCACACACACCCATCACAAAAAGATTGTGTGTGTTTTGTGAGACAACGATACCATTAACACTGATGTGTCTCGCGACTACTAGTTTTAAATTTATAACACGAATTACCAAATAAGCTAAGAACACACGGGCAAGTATGACCCTTTCGTTTGTAGCTAGCTTTTTGTGGTAAGCCGAGGTCGTTCACTAGGATTTGGGTGTTTTCAATTGTGTAGAATCTAAGTAACAATAAGCTATATGAAAATGGTAAAAAGTATGTCACAACCCTAAATACCATATAAGCAACTAATAACATGGAAATAACGATCATGAAAATTCAATAAGGAAAAGACAACACTTGTTTGGATTAGTTCATAATACTTGGATTGTTCATATGAAGATGGTTTTGACAAATTGATTACAAGTTAAGAATATGATGGTGACAAATTCCAAATCAACCAATTCATGATTACGTTTGTTTAACAAGTTTGATTCGCGGTTCGTTTCACAAACATGTTAACAATCACACTCAAGTCTCTTTGCATAATCAAGCCACTAAAGAAATGGTCAATACAATAGATAATCATCCCTAGACAAAATGATTATAACTAGTTGATTGATGAAAACCCTTTCGACCTATGAAATCACCAACAACTAATCAAGCATGATAAGCAATTGAACAAAACTCAAGCACAAATGGATCTCAAACATAACATGAAATTGATCAAAACCATAATCAAACATAAACAATCCTCATATGATAAACATCATCCAAACAAGTGTATAAATAACTACTCTATGATTATTTCAACAAAAACCAAAGGTTCATCAATCATATCATTCCTAACAAACATCATAAAAGTAACTAGAGATTATCAAAGTAAGATTACAATAGGCAATGGAAGGATTTAGAGCAACCTCCAAGCCTCCAATCGACTATACGCCTCTAAACAACCTGAAAATTCATATCAAAGCATCTTTTTCAACCTTTGAACAATCTTCACGAATTTGGGAGAGGTTTCTTATCTTTTAGGTTAGATATGGTGGAGGAAATTCGTCCTTGGGTGAAGGGGGTAGAATAACTATAAGAAAAACCTAGAGAATATAATGAGGTGTGTGTTAAAATGAGGCATAGGGGTCTCCTATTTATACTACAATTTTATGTCGGTTCCAGGGCCTAAAGGGGTGTCCAAAGTCGGTTTAGAGGGTCTAGATCCTTCTTGGTTATTCAGGTTTCTTCAAGAGTGAAATGAAAAACGTGGGCTCCAAGATCCGGGCTGCACGACCCTCTGTCGGAGGGCAATATCTCCTGCCGGGCGGCACGAGCTCCTGCCGCACGGCTAGCCACACGACCAAAAATATATATTTCTTGATTTTGAGTATTAGATTCCCTGTTTGAGTAGTGCTTGGTCGTGGGTCATTATATATCAATAAAAATTCATTTAAACTCTATCTTGGGCCTTGGAAGCTTGTATGGTTCACTCTTTTGTTGTTGAATTGTTTCCCGAGCTTGTTCTTTACGAGAGATTCTTCGTACGTTGCATAAAACTGTCATTTATTCCTATTGTTTCTTTATCATTTTTCCCTTTTCTTTGCTTTCCCTGTACTTTTGGCTACAAATAACTTGCAACACACTTTGATACAATTAAGAACAAAAGCATATAAACAATATCCAAATAACATAATACAAAAAGTACGGATAAACGCTCTTAAAAGGAATAGAACTCAATTTTGAGCTTATCAAACTTTCCCCCCACACTTAATTCTGCTCGCCCCTCCGAGCAGGTAAAGAGAAAATATTGCTTATTGCCCTCCCTCAAGCACATATAAGAAAAGAAATCTAGAAAGAAAAATACCTAGTGGAAATTATATTATATATATAACAATACAGAGATGAAAAATAAATAAAAGAAATTTAATTAAAAAATAATTTTTAAAAAAAAAGAACATCGGCAATATTTTTGTTTTTTTTTATAAATGAGCGCAAAAGGCGCAAAACACAACCAAACCACATAAAACTAAACACCCCCCCCCCAACCCTCACACTTAAGGGTTTGCTTATCCTCAAGCAAATTAAAGAAAAGGAAGATAAAAACAAAACAAAAAACTAATGGGGCGTAAGCACCAAGTGTACACATCTAAAGAGGACTTTTATTTGGTTCTTAACAATTAGGCTTCGGGTTAGTAAAGGGTATAGATAAGGCATGGGATATTTTATTGGTAAGGGTGTATCATGAACATTTTAAGTCAAAAGTCTAAGTCCAAATGTTGCTAGTTACCCATCAAACCGCAAACCCCGAAAATGATTATAGTTACAAACTCCTCTTCAACATACATCGCTAACCACATAAGTATATCACGTCTTAACACATTGGCTAATCAATATCTCAAAAACTTCATCTTCCTTCATCTTCATAAACATACATCACATTGGCTTTATTTGTCATCACATTTTTTTTCAATGACTTATTCACTTTTTTTTCTTTTTTTTCATATATATTTTTTTCATATCACATCTCCCCCACACTTAGCATAAACATACACCACAAAAATACATCAATGAAGCTGCACATCTCCATCTTTGTCGGAATGGTACACATAAAGGCGAAGTGTGGCAAACTCATAATCATAAAAAACAATCCATCAAACCAAGCAACTAGCACCTCACCATTTAGACTTTGACTACTGGTTAGGCTAAGGTTTAAAGTTAAATATATTTTTTTTCTTTTTTTTTTGGATTTTATCAAACGAACAGGATGGCTCAACGGCTGTTCTAAGGGTATCTAGCACTAAAAGTAAGTGCTAACAAAGGGTTAATTTGGGTGGTTAGCTAAAAGTAAACGGAAAAGGCTATTTGGGTTAAATTCTAAGGTGCCTCTTTATCACGCATATATATTTACCATCACACGAATGTGATCTCACTGCGGTATTCGTAATGAATTACAAGCACAAGTGCTAATATATTAACCTAATTACGTGAAAACAACTATAAGGGCAAACAAGTTTACATAAATTTTAAATTGGCCCAAACATTAGAAAATTTTAAAATCAGTCTCGTTTTCCCTGTTTACCTCCCCCACACTTAAGTTTTGAATTGGCCTCAATATGAAAAATAACTTCAAAGTATGAATAATAGGGAAATAAGAGTTAAGAGAAAACCAGACATCCGGGCATGAAAAATTGCGATCGAACTCAGTATGATAGATGCTACGCGAATGCTAGCATAAGCGTGTGAGATTAATTAATTTCACCTTCAAGCATCCTCCTTCACCATTACCTGCTGCATTATTAAGACAAAACAAACAAACACACAAAATGCAAACAATAATATACTAAACATAACGAGCATGTAACACCCCCACACTTAAGATTTTCTAAGTTGAAAAACAACTTTCTTAAAGGGTGTACATGTTTATTCAAAAACTAGAAATTAAAGCACACAAAGCAACTAAAACCTCGGGTTGCCTCCCGAGAAGCGCTTAATTTATTATTGAGTCATTAGCTAGACTCTTCCCGAAGTTCTTGTCATAAGCACAAATCTTGATATACAAAAGAATCATTACCCTCTTGACTTCAGAAACCGTAGAGATGAAGCAAGAATCAAGAACACTTGGTATAATCAAGGTCTTGTGAATGAATGTCATCGAAGAACTTTGAAGATTTTGCTTAGACTGTGAAGTATCTTTTTCTTGGAATAGCACAAAAATACCTGTGAGAAGTGCTGATTACATCTCAACCTTTAAACTCTCTGGCTAACTTACCAACCTCGTATTCTGTCGGCTATTGTTGTTGATACTGTGAAGTAAACCCCGTTATACCAACTTGAAATGAAGTAAAATCCCCCAAAATTTGTTACTTTAATCTTGTACATATTGTTGATTGAAGCAGGTGCAGTAAAGAAAATCTCTAAGTTACCATATACTCCATCAACAAGTATAGAAGGACAACACCTTTGAAATTATCCACATCGACTCTGTGTGTGGACACTGAGTACTAAAACGTAAAATCCTTTAAGTGATAAGTTGATTACAGGTCTTCATCCAACCACCCTTGACCGCTGGAAACTAGATATCAAGTCTTATCTTAATGTATACGTTCAAGCAGTCATCAATCGATAGAAAATAGAGAAAGTCACTTGATGAAATAACGTAGACGCCTTTTGTGAAATCCAACTTCAATTGCAAAATAAGGGGATACCAAATACACTTCGTAATCACATGTCATCTTAATCCAAATCTATAGCAACTTTGTCATTTAAGTGAAGCTTTTCAGGATCGTTTTTGGGATTAAGTGTGTTGTTTGTGTGGGGTGTTGTTATGGTTGATTGTATCTCTATGAGTCTCGTTTCTTGGATTGCTGTGTTTGTATTTGCAATTCTCACGTTCACGGGATTTTCACGTCTGTGATTAAAACCGATAAATGAATTAACGGGATTTTACAAAATCAATAGAAAAAAACCGTGAATGAATTGATTCGGACTCAGCGGCCAATGATTTAATTGTCTAAAAACAGATAATTTTCTGGCTAGGGTTACAGCAGATTGTTTAACTAGGCTCACCAAACTGAAACGGGCCAAAAAATACAGATGGGCCGTGAGCTAGAACAAAAACAAGTGTAACACAAATTCTAAAAAACTGAAAAATGTCAATAAATCATAGTAAACGATGGTTTTGGGCCTCGAAAAATCCTTAACCAGCTAAAGGGTGGTTACAGCGTGATCCGTCTCATTTTTCTCTTCGATTTGAGAGGTCACGGGCCTGAAACGGACTTACGGATCAAAAGTTATGGCCGTTTTACTGAAACCCTTTTCTTCACACAAGATTTCTAATCAAAACGCAATGAATAAAAAAATTGAGCAGAGTAACGTTTAGTCAAAACGCAGTCGTGGTCTTCAAAACGCAACCTGTAGTCAAAACGCAATGAGTCAAAACGCAACCAATGTCAAAACGCAATGAGTCAAAACGCAACCAATGTCAAAACGCAATGAGTCAAAACGCAGTGAGTCAAAACGCAATGAGTCAAAACGCAAATGGTCAAAAAAATAAAAAAAATTAAAAAACGCAACCAAGATTGTCAAAACGCAACATGAAGATTGTCAAAACGCAACATGAAGATTGTCAAAACGCAACATGAAGATTGTCAAAACGCAACGAAGAACACCCTTCTTTTAGTCAAAACGCAGCCAAGAAAAAATCATCAAACATTCTTGAAAGCTACGAAATGATGTTAAAACCACATAGTAATGATGCAAGGGATAGATCTAAGCCCGAAAGTACAAATCTTTAACACTTTTAACCACAAACAAAGATCAAATCTTGATTTTTCTTGCAATTTTTTCGAACACAAAAATAAACCCACGAAATTGATTCTTTTTAACCACAATAATCAGTAGATAAACAACACGGATTCCCCCTATGCTCTGGTGCCAATTGTAGGATCCCGTTATCACTTTGAACAATGATCCGGAGGCTTGGTAAAATGGAAAAGAAAAGTATCCATATTATTAGAGAGAAAAGAGAAGAGATAGAAAAAAGAAGAAGAAGGAGTGTTTGTGTATGTGTGTGGTTTAATAGAGAAAAAGGAACCACACACACACTCACACTTTACAATGTGAACTCCATACCCCTCCATTTAAGTATGGAGGGAGATTATTTATAGTCCGTTATCGATAGCTAAAAAAATAACCCGACCCGACTATAAATGATAAATGTAATTCCGGATTAGTCACCATATTTTAGGGCTAACACTTTGACTACTGGTTAGGCTAAGGTTTAAAGTTAAATATATATTTTCTTTTTTTGGATTTTATCAAACGAACAGGATGGCTCAACGGGTGTTCTAAGGGTATCTAGCACTAAAAGTAAGTGCTAAACCAAAAAAAAAAAAAAACAAGGTTAAATTTTGATGGTTAGCTAAAAGTAACGGAAAAGCTATTTTGGGTTAAATTCTAAGGTGCCTCTTTATCACGCATATATACTTACCATCACACGAATGTGATCTCACTGCGGTATTCGTAATGATTTACAAGCACAAGTGCTAATATATTAACCTAATTACGTGAAAACAACTATAAGGGCAAACAAGTCTACATAAATTTTAAATTGGCTCAAAAATTAGAAAATTTTAAAATTAGTCTCGTTTTCCTTGTTTATCTCCCCCCACACTTAAGTTTTGAATTGGCCTCAATGTGAAAAATAACTTCTATGGATAATAGGGAAGTAATGATTAAAGAGAAACCAAACATCAAGGCATGAAAAATTGCAATCGAACATATGATAGATGCTACGCGAATGCTAGCATAAGCGTGTGAGATTAATTAATTTCACCTCCAAGCATCCTCCTTCAAGATATTTGTCATGCTATGTTGGTTTGCACTTGTATTTCTAACCTTGTTATGTAGCAAACAAACTATCGTAAGATCGATCCCTTGGTGCCCCGAACAAGGGGGAGCATACATCAAGGGGGAGTCTTTAATCGTCGATTTCTTTCTCTCTACTACAACTCGACGATCAACCTTTTTGGATTCGACAAAAAGGGGGAGAAATAGAATTTAACTCATTAATAATTTATAAACTTCCAATTTTATACTAAATGAGTTTATGTTTTGTCATCATCAAAAAGGGGGAGATTGTTAATACAAATAATGTCTAAAAACGTTATTTATATTTTTCGACCTCTCGATGTTTTGATAATAACAAAATGTGAAAACGTTTACGATAAAATTAAACGTTTATAAATTACTAATCGTAAAATTCCATTTCTAAGATTAATCACTTAAGGTATGGATAAACAAATCATTAAACATGATTAGTGATCAAGAAAATAATTTTTGTCCTAAACCTTACATTTTTACAAAAGTGTTTTTTACAAAAATATAAACACAAAATAATTATTTATAAAAGAAATGTTTTATTAAATTAATTAATTTGAAATCAGATTTTTCTCGCAAAATGAAAGGTTCTAAAACAGATAACACCTTCCTCACAAAAAGACAAAAAGGGGAGCGTAGTCTACGGCGGCCCCCTTATAGGCCTGGCGGCCCCTTATATATTAGGGACCGCCGGGACCTCCGTTAGTACAACGGCTCTTTTTTGTGCCTATAAATACCGGGCCACCCCATCTGAAAAACAGAACCTCTTGCCATGAATTTTTTCAGATCTGTTATTCTCTCTTCTTTCTTTCTTTCTAAAACACATATCTTGATCACTAACATGTCTTGATCTTGTTTTCAAGTGAATAATTATTTCTTCCTCCCTTCTTCTTTTAATCAAGTGCAAGAGAAGAACAATCGTATTCTTGTACATACAATTTGTTATCAAGTGATCTCTCTCTTCCTCCTCAAGATCACATATCTTCATTACATTTACTTTGTGTTGTTGTGTAAATTGGATTGAGTGTAGATCCAATAGTGTAAATTGTGTATTGGTGTGATTTAGATTGTATGTCAATCCAAGAGTATATATCTTGTGAGTGTATAAAGACTTTCTGAAGTCTTAGATTGGTTCTAGCTAAGATTAGGACTCGACATCTAGCTTAGTGTCGGAAAAGAAAGTAAGCGACGTGTAAACGGTTTTCTCCGCCTAAAGGGAGCTTGTTGACATAGTAAAATCTTGAGTGAAGTACTCAGGGAGTGGAGTAGGAACGAAGAGGTGATTCGTTGCCGAACAACTATAAATCTTGGTTTGATCATTTCTTTCTCTATCTCTTTAGTGTTATTGTTTACTTAGTTTATTATATTAGATATTTTAGTTGTGATTTATATTGTTGATTGATTGACATATAACTCGAATCTAATAATTTTCTAAGCAAAGTTTTAAAACGACAAATTAACCAGTAAACTATTCAACCACCCTTTTAGTTTCCTACAATTGGTATCAGAGCTTGGTCACTCAAAATCTTTAAAATATATTGTATTTTAAAGCTTGGATCGATCTATGGATTTCAATAAATATCTAGAAGGGCAATCTATGCAAAGACCACCACTTTTTGAAAGTGATAGTTTTACTTATTAGAAAAATAGATTCAAGACCTATGTTAAATTAAAAGATCTAGATCTTTGACATGTTATTACAAATGGTGATTTTCAACCTATTATTCAAAATCCGAAAACCAAACTTGATGAGGTTGTCCCTTTTGAAAAACAAACTGATGATCTTAAAAGAAGGCTTGCGAAAAATAATGAAGCCAAAATGGTTATTTACAATGCTTTGCCTAGAAAAGAATATGAACGAATTTTCATGTGTAATACGGCAAAAGAAATTTGGAAAACTTTGTTAATCACCCATCAAGGTAATAGCCAAGTCAAAGATAATAAGATCGACCTTTTGGTTCAACAATATGAACAATTCGTCATTTCCGAAGACGAATCTATAGATAGTGCTTTTGCTAGATTTAATACTATTATTACTAGTCTTAAAGCTCTTGATGAAGGTTATTCTAGTAAGAACTACGTAAGGAAGTTTCTTAGGGCTCTACATCCTAAATGGAGAGCAAAGGTCACGGCGATTGAAGAGTCGAAAGACTTAACATCACTATCTCTTGATGAGCTCATTGGAAACCTCAAAGTCCATGAGATGATCATCAAGAAAGATTCCGAAATAGTCAAAGCAAAAGTTGAAAGGAAATCTCTTGCTTTAAAGGCTAAGAAAGAATCTAGTGATGAAGAGTGTTCGATTTCTAGTAGTGAATACGAAGAGTACGCCATGGCGGTAAGAGACTTCAAGAAGTTCTTTAAGAGAAGAGGTAAATTCGTAAGACAGCCTCGGAACGACAAAAAGACCTTTCAAAGAAGCCGAGACGACAAAAACGGCAAAAGTAAAAGGAAGTGCTTTAGATGTGGAGATCCAAATCATCTTATTGGAGAATGTCTAAAGCCACCGAGAGACAAAAACCAAAGAGCATTCGTTAGAGGTTCTTGGAGTGATAGTGGTGAAGAGAATGATGAAAAGATCCAAGACGAGACATGTCTTGTAGCTCAAGCACCAAATGAGATATGCCTTGGAGTCGACTTGGAGCCCGACGAATGGATCAAGGATAGTGGATACTCCAAGCACATGACGGGTAATCAAAAGCTCTTCTCCACTTACATGCATACAATGGAGGTAACATCATTTTTGGTAGTAATCTTTGCGGTAACATCATTGGCAAAGGTACGATTTCTAATGACTCTCTCAAAATAGATAATGTAGAATATGTTGATAATTTAGGATTTAACTTGCTAAGTATAGGACAAATATGTGATAATAAATGTTGAGTAACTTTTTCTGAACATGATAGTGAAATCACTAAGGACGGTAAAGTCATAGGTAGATGTATTAGGAAGAAAGGCTTATATGTGATGAAATTAGGAAATAAGCCAAAAGACAAAATTTGTCTTGCAACGATTGATGAAAATTCCACACTGTGGCATAGGAGATTAGGTCACGCTAATATGTATATCATTCAATCGTTAGCATCTAAGGAACTAGTTAGAAACCTACCTAAGCTTAAGTTTGATCAACATTTTTGTGATGCTTGTAAAATTGGAAAACAAGCTCACGCTAGTCACAAAGCTAAGAATATAGTCTCAACGACTAGATGCTTAGAACTCCTCCACATGGATCTTTTTGGTCCATCCGTTGTACGGAGTTACGAAGGAAATTGTTACACCTTAGTCATAGTAGATGACTACTCTAGGTATACTTGGACTAGATTCCTTAAGGACAAAACTGAAGCCTTCGATCAATTCAAAATATTTAGTAAGAAAATTCAAAACCAATTAAGATGTACTATAGTGTCAATAAAAACCGACCACGGTAGGGAATTTGATAGTAAGGTGCAATTTGGAGAATTCTGTAATGCCAACGGTATTACACATAACTTCTCGGCTCCACGCACACCTTAATCAAATGGCGTGGTTGAAAGGAAAAGTAGGACACTACAAGAAATGAGTAGAACTATGTTGAACGAGCAATCATTACCACAAAAGTTTTGGTGTAACGCCGTAGATACTTCAACATACATTCTCAACCGAATCCTAATTAGAGCCATCTTAGGAAAAACACCTTATGAACTCTTGAGAGGTAGGAAACCTACTCTTGACTATTTTAGAGTGTTTGGAAGCAAGTGCTTCATATTAAACACCAAAGACTACCTTACCAAGTTTGACCCAAAGTCATACGAAGGTGTCTTTTTAGGTTACTCCCAAAATAGTAAAGCCTACATCATCCTTAATAAACACACTAGGAAAATCGAAGAATCACTCAACGTGACATTCGATGAAACTCCTCCACCCTCTAAGACATCACCCTTGGTGGATGATGACTTAGATGAAGAAGAAGCTATTAGGGAAACCAAAAAGAAAAACCTAGAAAATGTTGTTGAGGATGAAACACTAGAAATTGACGAAATAGTCAATATTAAGGAATCTAGGAACCATCCTTTAGAAAATGTCATAGGAAACCTTAACCAAAGAACCCTTAGGTCACAAGCCCAAAACCAAAGTAACTTCTTTTGTTTTATATCAACTATAGAACCTAAGAACGTGAATGAAGCCTTAACGGATGAAAGTTGGATAATCGCTATGCAAGAAGAATTAAATCAATTCATTGCTAACGACGTTTGGGAGTTAGTTCCACAACCTAAGAATATGACAATCATAGGAACTAAGTGGGTGTTTAGAAATAAATTAGACGAGAACGGTGTTGTTTCTCGAAATAAGGCTAGGTTAGTTGCTCAAGGTTACAACCAACAAGAGGGCATCGATTATGATGAAACTTATGCCCCGGTTGCTAGACTTGAGTCTATTAGAATATTATTAGCCTATGCTTGTGCCTTAGATTTTAAACTATTCCAAATGGATGTAAAAAGTGCATTCCTGAACGGTTTTATCAATGAGGAGGTATACGTGGCACAACCTCCGGGATTCATTGATTTTGAAAAACCGGATCATGTTTATAAATTAAAGAAAGCTTTGTATGGTCTTAAACAAGCACCCAAAGCTTGGTATGATAGATTAAAAGCTTTCCTTATTAAACATGAATATAAAATGGGAATGGTAGATAACACTCTTTTTACTAAGAAGAAAAGTTCAAATCTCATCATTGTTCAAATATATGTCGATGACATTATATTCGGATCGACTTGTCAAGACATGTGTGATGAATTTGCCAAAATCATGCATGACGAGTTCGAGATGAGCATGATGGGTGAACTTAACTTCTTCCTTGGATTACAAATAAAACAAATGGAAGATGGTATCTTCTTTAATCAATCTAAGTATATTAAAGAAATGCTTAAGAAATTTGGTCTAGAAGATTCTAAACCAATGAAAACCCCCATGTCCTCCGATACTAAACTCACGAAAGATGAAGAGTGTGAGTCGGTAGATAGTACCAAGTATCGAGGCATGATAGGTAGTTTATTATACCTAACGGCAAGTAGGCCCGATATCATGTTTAGTGTCTGCCTTTGTGCCCGCTTCCAAGAGGCTCCCAAAACCTCTCACCTTGAAGCGGTTAAGCGTATCTTCTGATACATTAAAGGCACTACTGCCGTTGCTGTTGCTCTCTGCTGGTTGGGCCTTCAGCTCTTTTTAAGCTAGCTTGCCCCGCTTTAGTGTTTTATTTATCTTCTCTGTGCCTCTATGTGCTTTTGCTCTTTTGCTCTCCATATGCCTTATTATTTGTTATCCGTGTTTGTCTGCCCTTTTCTTGCTTTGCCTGCTTCCGTGTTCGTATGCTTGCTCTGAGATTTTGTGACGTGCGTTGTTGGGGGGCTTTTTCCTTTATTTGTCGTATCTTCTATGGCCCTGTTATTATGCCTTGCGCCCTGTTCTTTTGCTTGTTTTTGCATATTGGATGTGGTTTCGACTTACTGTTTGGTCCTGCCCGTTTGGTGATGCTTTTTTTGTATAGGGTCTATGCCTTTTCTTTTTTAGCTAGTTGCCTCGCTTTTGTGTATGTTTTAGTTGTATTTGTGTTGTATGTGCCCTTTTGGCTCTTTTTGCCCCTGGTGTCGCCTGTCTCTTTTTTTGTATCCGCATAGTTTTGCTTATCGTGATTTGCTGCTCCAGTATTCGTTTGATTGCTTTGTGCCTTTTGTAACCGTGATTGGCTGCTTTTGCTGGTCTTTGCTTGGTATATGTGCCTTTTTCTTTCTTTTGTATCTTGTTCCTTGCTTTTTTACATTGCCTCTTGGTTTCGTGTTCTCTCTTTTATCTTTCTTTACGGATTTCTGTCTCTCTCTCTCTCCCTCTTTCTCTTAGCGGGAGGTCTTACCGACGAAAGAGTTCTTTCGTTAAGGGTAGGGGGTATGAACTGTCTATATTTCACTCTTCTCCTTACGTGGCCTGGCGGGATTGGGTACGTTGTTGTTGTTGTGGCTTGTTGTAAATAGTGTCAATAAAACCGACCACGGTAGAGAGTTTGATAATGAGGTGCAATTTGGAGAATTTTGTAATGCCAAATGTATTACACATAACTTCTCGGCTTCACGCACTCCTCAATCAATAGGGTGGTCAAAAGGAAAAATAGGATCATTTAAGAAATGTAGTAGGGACTATGTTGATATGGCCAAATCGTTCCACAAATGTTTTGGTGTAACGCTATAGATAACTTTCACATATTTTCTCAACCGAATCCTATTAGAGCCATTCATGAAAAACACTTATGAATTCTTAAGAGGTAGGGAGAATAACCTACTTGTACTATTTTAGATGGTTTTGGAAGCAAGTGGCTTCTTTTAAAACACTAAGACTACCTTACCCAAGTTTGACCCAAAGTCATATGAAGGTGTCTTTCTAGGATACTCCCAAAATAGTAAAGGCCTTATATCATTCTTAATAAAGACACTAGGAAATCGAAGAATCATCAACGTGACATTCGATTGAAACTCTCACCCTCTAAAACTATCACCCTTGGTGCGATGATGATCTAGATGAAGACGATAGCTATTAGGGAACGCGAAAAGAAAAACTTAGAAAAATATGTTAAGGAGGAAACATTAGAGATTGATGAAAATAGTCAATATTAAGGAAGTTAGGATACCATCCTTTAGAAAATGTTATAGGAAACCTCAACCAATGAACCCTTAGATCACCAAGCCCCAAAACCAAAGTAACTTTTCTGATTTATATCAATATAGAACCTAAGTATGTGAATGAAGATTAGGAGGAAAGATTGTTTGTCGCATGCAAGAAGAATTAAATCAAATTCTGTTGCTAACGACGTTGGGGGAGTTAGTTCCTCACTAAGGAATATGACAATCATAGGAATTAAGTGGGTTATTTAGATCAATTTAGTCTTTATAAATTTGATATTCAAAAACAAAAAATACATTATTAAAAATACAAAAAAATAAATAATTAAAAATTAAAATTAGAAAAATATAATAATAAAAAACAAAAAAAAAAATATAATAAAAAAAAAAAAAGATAATAAAATAAAAACACGAAAAATAAGTTAGACAAGAACGGTATTATTTCTCGAAATAAGGCTAGGTTTGTTGTCACGGATTATAAAAACAGAGGGCATCGGTTATGATGAAACTTATGCCTCCGGTTGTAGACTTGAATCTATTTAGACTATTAATTAGCCTATGCTTGTGCAATTAGATTTTAAATTATTCCAAATGGATGTAAAAAGTGCGTTCCTGAACGGTTTTATCAATGAGGAGGTATACGTGGCACAACCTCCGGGATTCATTGATTTCGAAAAACCGAATCATGTTATAACCAAAGAAACGCTTTATATGGTCTTAACATGCACCCAAAGCTTGTATGATAGATTAAAATATCTCTTTCTTATTAACATGAATATAAACTGGGAATGGTGTAATACTACTCTTTTTACTAGAGAAAGTTCAAATCTATCATTTTTCAAATATATGTCATGACATTTATTCGTTCGACTTGACAAGACATGTGTGATGTCATTTGACCAAAATTATGGCATTGCTGAGTTCGATGATGCGCATGATGGGTGAATTAACTTCTTCTTAGTTTTACCAGATTAAACAAATGGAAGATGGTATTATCTTTAATCAATCTAAGTATATTAAAGAAATGACTTATGAAAATTTGGGTTAGAAGATTTAAAACATGAAAAACCCCCACGTCCTCCGATACTAAACTAGAAAGAGAAGATTGTGAGTGGTAGATAGTACAAAGTATCGAGGCCTGATAGGTAGTTTATTATAACCTAACGCATGTAGGTCCGATATCATGTTTAGAGTATGCCTTTGTGCCCGCTTCCAAGAGGCTCCAAAACCTTCCATCTAAGCGGTTATGTGTATCTTTTGGTCTATTAGAAAGGCACTACGCACTTAGGGATTAGGTAATCTTAGGGACCGGCTAGGAAACAGTAGTATATGCCGACTCTGATTTTACGGGGAGATTATGTGAGACGAAAGAGACTAGCGGTGGTATTTGTACGTTTCTTGGGATGTTGTTTGACCTCTGGTTTCAAAGAAATAAACCGCTCTTGCTATATCCACTACCGAATACGAATACGTAAGCGCCGGAAAGGCATGTCAACAAGCACTATGGATGAAACAAGCTCTCATCGACTACGACGTACGACTCGACGACGTTCCCATCATGTGCGACAACAAAGGCGCGATTGACCTTAGCAAAAACCCGATGCAACATTCTCATACTATTAGCCTCAAAATATTGAGTCGAACATGAAGTTCGTCCATTATGTATTTTAGTCTCGGTCAATCAATTAGTTAACGTTGTAATAGGAAAGTATCAGGAATCACGCTCGATAGTTAATCTAATATCGTATATGTTTCGGGTTTAATCCCAGGCAAAACCCAAGCTCGGGTCCTAGTCAAATATCCCAAACGTCACTTAATGTGTCGGGGTATATAAATAACTTTTCCTCTTTGGAAAAGTTAGTTGATTTCATAATAATAGTTTACTTTTCTATATTCTCTCTCAACTCTCTCTCTCTATCTCTCTTCTTTCTCTCTCTAGAAATCAACTCTCTCTATTTTCTTGATCAATTCGTGATTCGTTATATGAAGTGGAAGTGATTATCGGGATCTTACAATTGGTATCAGAGCTTTAAGGGTGGATTCGTGATTCATTTATGGTTAAAAAGAATCAAATTTGTGGCTAGTTTTTTTTTTCCGAAAAATATACCAAGAAAAATCAGATTTGATTTTTGTTTGTGGTTAAAGATGTTAAAGACTTGTACTTTCGGGACTTTGAAATTATCACTGCCATCATGTATTAGGGTGGTTTTAACATCATTTCGTGCTTTCATGAATAGGTTTTGTAGATTTTTTCTTGGCTGCGTTTTGTCTAACTGAAAGGGTGTTCTTCATTGCGTTTTGGTCATTGCATTTTGGTCATTGCTTTTTGCTTTCATTGCGTTTTAGTCATTGCGTTTTGCTCACACTGCGTTTTGGTCATTGCGTTTTGCTCTCATTGCGTTTTGGTGATTGCGTTTTGCCTACTGAAGACCCTTTATCAGAGTAAATCTCAACGTTATGCTGCCCAAATCGTAACAAATCTTGCGTTTTGACCTTGAACGTTCTTGCGTTTTGATAATTGATTTTGTCTTAAGGTTGCGTTTTGTCATTGCGTTTTGTTCAAGGTTGCGTTTTCTCATTGCGTTTTGTTAAGGTTCGTTATGTTCATTGGTTTTTTGGACTAAAGGACAACTGCGTTTGGTTCAGGTTCGATCCGCGCAATCAGGTGGTATTAGACGAATATGGGAATCTATTAATCTTGTCTAATCAAAACATAACACAGACACACAAGAACTTAAAGGACAATCAATTCACAACAAAATAAAACCTTAAACCAATCAATACTCCTCACGGATCAACAAACATTTTTTTTCTTTTGATTTTTGTAAAATCCCGTTTAAATCTTTATCGGTTTTTAATTCATAGACTCTGTAAAATCCCGTGATAGATAATTGTATTTCATAAACTACAACACTTTATCACATTCATATCCACTTAAGATCCAACAACTTCTTTCACTTCAATTCACGATTAAAATGGGAAAGAAAGATACCTTATCTTAGTTTGTTCGAATTAGAAGAAAAACAAATGAAACTAATCAAGACAAATCAAAAGAAAGATGCATGTATCTTTTCAACGACTTCATTCACACCTCAGGTCTTTCAAACAAACGGTCTTAAAGGAATTTTCGAACCGGAGAAAAAAATAAATGGGACTATTCACGAAGGCAGCGTTTGCAAACATCTTGGTCAAAATTTTGAGATTTTTACAGGTACGATGTTCCTTAACATGTATCAACTTCAAAAGCAACTTGGTAACAACGTATTTCAAGAGATTGGATCATGGCTTCATTAATAGTTCTCGGAGACACTTGTTTAGATGTTCATCAAGTCAAAGATCTATTTGAATGATGAAATATATTGTAATGACAACGCAACTCCTTTTCTACAATACATAACTTAAGATTCCAGAATTCTGTGAGACACTAGTCCAATTCATGGAATATGTCAAAAAGTCAATTAATGAAAGAGCACTGCATAAAATGGAGCATGACAGCAGGGTGAATGAAAGACAGATGCAGACAACAGAGGAAAAGATTGATACGAGTAATGCACTGGATGCATTAGTTGCTAGTTGTTATCATTGAAGCAATGGGACAGAATACAAAAAGAGGATACAAGCAGCAAGCAGTAGATCAGGGAATGATGCGGACATCAAGACCCATATATGATGAAGAGCAAATGGCTGAGGTACAAATGACTGATGATGATAATGTATCTGCTACAAGACAACAGCATACTGAGCAACCTGAATCTGTATAACGGACGGACGGAGGTTGACCAGACTGTGCTCAATGTTATGGAGACAGTCCTTTTCCTGCTAAATTATGATACATGACAACTGAACTCTCATCAATTACTCGAGTCTGAAAATGTTTGTCTCAAAAAGACTGTTGCCCAGTGTCAAAAAGATTTTTCAAAACTCGAAGGACATTGTATTAATCTTGATACAAATCGGAAAAACAATGTTTTTAATTCAGGGCAACTAGAGTCAATTTTAAAATGAGAAAAAGTAATGAAGAAAGTTAAAGAAATGACATTGAAGTAACTGAAACAATAAAATCCGAATTGGAACATAGTGTGGCTAATTTACTTGCAGGAGATTAATGAGCAGTAATAAGGAAAAAGAGCACTTTTAAAACAGACTTGCCAAAAAAAGATCTTTTTTGATTCTATCAAAAGGACACGGTTCAGACCTAAGACCAGAATGGTCTTTAATGGAACAACAGAACCAAAAAGTCTAATGAAAATGTTGTATGTAATTCGCTCAGATTCAGGAAAAGGGGTTTGCAATTGGAAAAAGGGGTTTGCAATTGCAGCATTAAAAAAATGAGTTAAGGAAACTAACAGGAAATAGTGTGAATACTAAGTTTGCAAAACCATCAATCTTGGGGGAACCAGTTTTACAACCACATAGAAACCAATCAGTTGTTAGACAACCGGCTGCGTTTAAGTCTAAACGACCTAAAATTTCAAAACCACAGTTTGCCTCCCAAGTTGATGTGAATAACAATTTGTCAAAACAAGTTACTACATATTATTTTCCTAAGGAAAGAGAATCTGCTGTTGCAAAACCTCATTACATGATTGCACCTAGCTCATCTAGGTATAGCTCAAATGACATAGTTCATAATCACTACCTGGAGGAGGCTAAGAAAAAGACACAAGAACACTCTAGGAACTCTAGAAATTTTTCTGACTCCAAACATTTTGTTTGCTCGACATGTCAGAAATGTGTCTTTAATGCAAATCATGATTCTTGTGTTACAAAATTCCTGAAAGAAGTCAACTCGCGTGCTAAGGTTCCATCCAATAAGACAACGAACAGAAACAAACCCGTAGAGCAAATAAGGGTTGCAACGAAACCAAATAGACAGATCCCAACAGGACATAGGTTTTCAATAAAAAGGACTTCCACTGTGCATGAGAAAACAACACGTCCTAGATCTTGTTTTAGGTGGCAACCAACAGGTAGAATTCTAAAGACTGTTGTCTTAGATAGGTTCCAACCGGAAAGATATTCACCTCTAGCACAACAAAGGTTGACAGTGAACCCCCAAATGGTTCAAAAGAAGATATCACTAACCAATGTGAAAGCGAACGAGCTCTTCATGTTAGTGTAGGTACTCTCGTAAGTACAGGTACATCGTTCAATCCTATAAAGGAAGGACTCAGAGTTTGGTTGCGGAAAAGACAGATATCTCAGAAAACAGGGCTTCAAGGAATTTTGATCTGATGATCATCATAATGACGTCTGTTCACATCAGTTCAGGCCTCGTTCTTCATCAAATGATGTCTGATCACAACAGTTCAGACCTCGCACCACAACGACAAGAGATGTCTGTTGAAAATGTCTCTTCAGGCCTCGTTCCTCAAGGACAAAAGGCGTCAGATTATGACAACTCTGGCCCCGTGCCCCCAAGACAAAATGTTGTTCCTACAGCAGAAAAGACAGATTCGCCATATCAAGGGTTGGAATTTCTCTTCAGTCCTTTAATTGAAGAATATTACACTCCAATACACGGTCAAGCTAAGGAAAACAACAATGATCAAGCACCGAATGCATCATTTCAAGAAGATGAATTTATCAATCCTTTTTGTACACGGGTACAAGAGAGCATAGGGGGAATCCGTGTTGTTTATCTACTGATTATTGTGGTTCAACAAGATCAAATTCGTGGTAAAAAAGAAGTCAATAGAAAAAAATCAAACCCGAATTTTTGTGCTTAGATGTGTGAATGGTTATGTTATTAAGCAAGATCTAGGCATAGGGTAGCTAATTGTGCAAGAGAAATCAAGTTAAGAGGTCAAAAAGGGTGATTATTGGGCGATTTTTGGTGGAAAAAGTCGTATTTTTCGTCGTTGCGTTTTGACTCTCTGGCAAAATTTATGTTGCGTTTTGATTTCTTCTTGTTGCGTTTTGACTTCCTTCTTGTTGCGTTTTGACATTGGTTGCGTTTTGACTCATTGCGTTTTGACATTGGTTGCGTTTTGACTCACTGCGTTTTGACTCGTTGCGTTTTGACTCGTTGCGTTTTGACTCGTTGCGTTTTGACTCGTTGCGTTTTGACTCGTTGCGTT
>BQNB010081639.1:0-29564 GCA_026074375.1 Tanacetum coccineum
CTACTTTTCGAGGTAATTAGTCGAGGGGGATTGAGATTCTTAGTTTTCTAAAGTGTTTACTTATGGCATTGCGTGAGGACAGGTCAATAGTTTAGTATGGGGGATTTTGGTATGTGCTTAATTACACATATCTTTTGCCTATAAAAACGTGCCTAAAATGACAAAAATATACCAAAAATACATTGTATTTGTGTGTTTTGTGATTTATGCTGTGCAAGTAACGGATATTCACTAAAGGACAAAAAATCAAGCCAAAACGGACAAAACCGAGCACTGAATGGAAAGATTGTGAAAAAGTCAAAAGTCAACAAGTCAAAGGCGAAGCCGAATCCGAAGAAATCTTAAATGGGCCAACCCGTACCCATCTAATGGGCCGGGTCAGCCCATTAAAGTATATAAGGACCACTTTATAAGTTTAAATGGTCCAATGCCATTTAACTTATACAAAAGCCCAAAACACAAAATCCGGCCCAACATACTAGTCCAGTACCAAACAATTGTTAACTGTTAACACAGTTAGTACACCATCCATCCTTTACACTGTTAGTCCTCCAAGGACTAACATTGTTAGTCTAGAAGGATTAAGGATGCAACAACTTTACAAATTCAGGGCAAACGCCCGTTAAACCAAAACAAACACATCCATTACCCGCCAAAACCCATTAACACTATTCACCTTCTCCCACCTCTGCTACCCTGCACCCCATGACAAAAACATCTCTCTCCCATTACCCCACTTCACCAATACCAAAAATCTACCTTGGCAATCCCCTTTAACCCCATTCGTCTATGATAGAAGACAAGAAATCAAAGGTTGAGATCAAAGAACTTGGAAAACACTCAAAATTGAAGGCTAGGATTGATTATTGACTTACTCACACAAGAAGCACAGCTGCCTTCTCACTCACAAAAGAAACACACCTTGAAGAACCCAAGACCTAATTTTCTTCTATAAATAGGATCTCATTGTAGCTTTGAAAGGCGTCTAGTTTTTAGTTTTAGTTTTTCAGCTTATATTAGTTTGTACTTCTTTAAAAAGCTTTGTACTGTTTTATTCAAGTTTAATGAAAATTAAGTTTTTATGTTAAATCTGTTTTAAGTTAATGTACTTTGGGTTTTAAAAAAACGTTTTATAAGCTCACAAAAGCTCTTTTTAACTCATACTTAAGTTGTTAACTTAAGCACTATAAGTTTTTCCATAACTTATAGTTTTTAAGTCTTTTACCAAAAATCACCAAAAAAGCTAAAAATGGATGATAAGCCAATCCTGGATGGGCTTATGGGTTTCACTAGCTTGTCTTTGACAAGCTAGAGCTTATAGATCAGCTTATTGAAAGCTTATTTGCCCTGTTTTGAGTAAGGGCTTTGTAAGATTCTCAATTTCAAGTTTTATCTCATAAACTGTCATAGCTTATTGTACTGCTTATTTCTGGCTTATTCCTGCTTATTTATGCTTATTACTGTCTTTAGTTGATACTTAGTGCTTATTTGTTGATTAGATTTCATTTGCTCATGTTTTTCATTAAAACTGCCTAATTTGGCCTTAGTACTGCTTATCTTTGTTTGCTTATTTTAAGTGCTTATCTGTGGTTCGATTTTGTTTAAGATTGCTTATTATTCAGTGCTTACCATCTGTTTTTAAAGAACTTGGCTTATTTGAGTTTAAATCAGTTTAAAAATAGATTGTGATAACTTAAAGGGGTGTTTGGTTTAAAAGACAAAATGGGTCAAAATTGGTGTAAAGCTACTTTGGGTCACTAAGCTAACTTATGCAAGCCTTTTTAAGTCAAATTAATCTGTTTTTTTAAGGTTTTAAAGTTTAAAAGCAAGTTTTAAGGTTTTTCTACAAGGTGTTCAATTCTGTGGTCTTAAAACTGTTTAGTATAGCTTATTTGATTAGGACTTTGAAATTAGCTTCTAAGTGTTGTTTTGGTGTTGTTTAAGTTGTCAAAATGCAGTAGTAACAAGATTTGGTTAAGTGCATTTGCAGTTGTGTTTTTAGTCAAAACCTGTGAAAGTGTTAAGTTTTTAGTTAAAGTTTCTTATTTCGCCAGTATTAGAACTTAATTTTAAGTTAGTGTTAGGTTGTTTTAGGTTCTGAAATTTCTTGCATAAGCTCTTTGGTGTATGAACTTGATCTGTTTGTGCTTATTTTTGGTTTTGAAACTTATTTACTTGCTTAAAAATAGGCCTGCACTTTTGCTTTTGTATTTTCAAAAACTTAAAAAACTCAGCTCATACTGAGTAAACAGCCCTTTTCAATTAGCTTTTTCTTTGCCTATTTAGATTTCAAAATATTTTCTCTGAGCTGTTTTGAGTAGCTTATAATATAAGCTTATTAGTTTTGCTAGTCAATAAGCCATAAGGATCTTATTTGGGGCTGAAAATTAAGCCCAAAAGTGCCTCATTGGGCTGTTGTAGTAGTTTTTGGCAAATTTAGCTTATTTGCTTTTCTGGGCTTATTGGCTTATTAGCTTTGCTTTATTTATGTTTAGTCCTGCTTATTAGGTTAGTTTTAAGGTACTGTTAGCTTATTTAGTTTATGACAGAGCTTATTCAAGCTTATGAGCTTTTTTAGTTTAGAATTCTAAGTTAAAAGCCTTTTAAGAGATTCTGTCATTTTTACGCTAGCTCTAGTCTACTTTTTATTTGCTTATTTTTGTTCCATAATGCTTATTAGGTATAGCTTATTGTTTGTTGTTAGCTTATTTGCTTTTTCATCATCTTATTCAGTCTAAAAAAAGCCCATAGTTTAGCCTTTTTTTACTTAGTCTAAAAAGTCCAAACTGTCACTTTTTCTTTTTGCTTATTTCTGGCTTATTGTCAAGTTTTATAAAAAAGTTTCCTTTTTTAAAGTTTGTTACTTTTGCTTATTTTATAAGTTTTTAAAAAAGAAAAATTAAAAAAATGTTTAAAAAAAAAAGAAGTCGCAGGGGTCGAACCTGTGACCTCCCCCTTCACACACCAACATTGCCCTTGGGACTTTCACCTGTTATACTTCTCCACATTTAATATATAACCCCTTTTAACCAGTTTTAGCTTTAAGCCCCTTTTTGCTTATTAACAGCTTATTGAGATAAGTTGTTGGCCCCGTTTTATTTTTCATAGGATTAGCCTTCTTCAAAGTACTTTTCGTAATTTTTTTAGATTTTTTATAATTAGTTTAATATTTTTAATATTTAATTTAGATTAAAACCGTTTTTATATCATAATAAATAAAATAAAAGTCAAAAAAATATAATTATTTTAAAAAAAATTTCTTTTATCATTTAGGACTGTTAAAAATTAAATTTACATTTGCATGGTTAAAATTGTAGGAATTAGGTTTTTAAAGAACGGGATTTGAATCCCGTTATCGGTTTTAGTGTTTTAGCCTTAATTGCTTTCGTTTTTAGCCTGCCTTTACTTGTTTTTTCATTTGAATTATAGAAATAGAATCCAAATCATATATTGATCATTCAAATACGCGATCACGAACTTATTCACGATTTTCAATTCGCATCTCGTCGGGAAACAACCCAGGAAGGTTTTTTGGGATTTTACTTTGGGTAAAGTATTTCTCCTGTTAAAAATGCCCTTCGGAATACTTACCCCACTCTTTCTTACTATTATTGATATTATCCATATATATCTTATATTTTATATATTTATATATACCTAAAGGATTACAATATCACAGCCATATTACTCTCATCTTTGAAACCTCAAAGGTTTTCGTTTTGTCCTTTGCTTTCTTATCCTCGAAACCAGCTAATAATCTGTGAATTCAGTGTTAGATCAAGTAGTTTCTTGATCTCTAGCATCTTCTTCATCGCCATCGACGTTGTCATTGGTATGGACTGGTTATCCAAGTATCATGCCAAAATTCTCTGTGATGAGAAAGTCGTTCACATTCCTATTGACGATGAATCTTTGATCATTCGAGGTGACCAAAGTAAGACCCGACTAAATCTCATATCTTGTATAAAAACCGAACGATACATATCCCGAGGTTGTCAAGTTTTCATGATCCAAATAACGAAGAAGAAGAAGTCAAATGAGAAGAGATTAAAAGATATTCTCGTAGTTAGAGAATTACCAGAAGTTTTTCTTGAAGATCTACCTGGCCTCTCTCCCATTCGCTAAGTAGAATTCCAAATCGATCTAATTCCCGGAGCAGCACCTGTAGCCCGCGCACCTTATAGATTAGCTCCTTTAGAAATGTAGGAACTATCTAATCAACTTCAAGAATTGTCAAACCAAGGTTTTAGAGGAGATCCAACGTCAAGTGTAGGAATTGTTGTCGAAGGGGCAGGAGTGTCTCCGTACGTGTTCAATGCCTGCTTGAATAGCTCAAAAGGAGGCAACTAGAGTGTGTAGATGGGCTTTGAAGCAGGGCTACGAATATTTCAAAAATGAATAAGCAGGAGAAAACCTACATTTATCTGCACCATGGCCTGCCAAAAGTGGAATCGGGGGAGGCTTTGGAAGAAAGGTTCTAAACTAGAGAGGGACCTCCCTACCCCGCGACATATTAACTAGAGGAATGCCAGGTGATTTTTCAAGGAGGCACTTGAAAGACCGGCCTTGAGAGGACATTCTCTTTCTTGAGCTTTTGTGGGTTACAAGATCAACTAGCACATCCAGCTTACTCAATCGACAGCCCAGCCAGATGAAGGATCAAGGAAATCGGGATCAGCTGCCTTTACATTATTTAAGGGGGTCTTGAATCTCATGTCATCAAAAGTAGGCAGGCTTTGAACAACCAGATAAGAATCAGTTCCTCAAGGGATTTCATCCATCTATCTCCGGATGCAAGCATTGATCTTGAATGGTGCAGTTATCATATCTCTTAGGAGGCACTACCTCCAGACCTGCTTGACTTCCTCAACCTATAAAAATCGAGCTTACCTAGACTCTTCTTGCTAAACAGCTCTTGCTTTTCCAGCACCTATAGTCCTGTCTCGCTGATATGTCCCTTTCTTTTGTACCAAACCTGCGCAAGACTATCTTTTTCTTCAACACCAGCATTAAGCTCACCTGCAACTGCATGGCCATCCAAAGAGTATACACAATTATCCCTTTCGGGTTCCAGTTAAAATAACCCTGGAACCATTAATCACCTTCCTAAAATATCCAAGGTGACCTAGGAGACTAGGGCGACTTTTTACCAAATTTTGACAAGTGTCCCAACTCCCAAGTGTCCCCGTCGCCCTAGTCGCCCCAGTACTTGCATGGACACGTGTCAAATTTTGATTAAAGTCGCCCAGGTCACCTTGGGCATTTGTAGAAACACAAAATATTTAGGGCATTTAACACAAACTGATCGTACGGACGGGGCAAAAATAGAATTTCCCCAAAAATTTAACTTTTGTGCATGATATTCCAATTTATGGAAGGGCCACCACCCTCCTTAGTCCTCACATGGCTCCGCCAATGCCGAAAACCGAACAAAACCTTTTTCTTTAACCCGTGTCGATACCCTCGACAACTCAAAAATCCAAGAACCTTCGAAGAACTCTTAACTGTTGACAAACTGATAACCTCGATAAACCAAAAAATGAACTTCAAAGAACCCTTTAACTGTCGACCTGGTGCTACTTTGTTGCTGTTTTATCGAACCAAACCAACAACCCTTCTCGTTGTCGATCGTTGGAAACCCGAAACAGAAACCGCTGCTCATTCTTCACGAAAACCCGATCAACGAAACCTTCACAAATTTGTTCTAACTTCCAAACGATCTTAGAACCAAGCTTTTGATACCACTTATAGTAAGCAACACCCTACAACCTGAAAGATTAGAATGCGGAACCTGAACTTGTGAAGAATACTTGACACACAACGTGCAACTTATATACTCTCTTACTGTCATTAATTTTCGTTCTCCATCCCGTTTGTACTATGCCAAAAATTGTTATACTCTCTTACTTTTCTTTCTACTTATTGTCCTACACATTCAATTTCAAATGTTGCTTCTGATATTACTGGACACACATGTTAAAGAAGGGTGATATTATTGCTACCCCTCTTGGTATTTTTGTATCACCAATACCACCCCTAATACCCGCTGTATTAACAGGACAAAACAATTTTTTTATGTTTTTTCATTATGTATTTTTTACGCTTTACAATTTTCGACTTGTAAAATTTTATAGTCTTTGTTCCGCATTTTTTTCAGGCAGTTTTACTCACTTTATTAACAGGAAAAGACAGCTTCTTGCTCCGTATTTTTCACGTTTTACTACTTTTGACTTATCAAACTTTATATTTTTAGTTTCGTTTTTTTTCACAGTTTTATAATACAAACAAAATTATAAAGATTATAAAAATTATAAGAAATTAAGGAAAATTAAAAAAAATTAAGAGGGTATTAATATCACTTTGAGTGGTGTTTCAATAACCAAACTCACCAAAATGAGTCCCTGCATGGTATATAATGTTATGTACATGTGTACTTATTTACATGATAAGGAAATGACAATCGTGATAGTCTTATCAACTTTGTAGGTTATACATTTGACCACAATTACTATAGAGTTGAAAAAGCCACTAGATTAACTAAATCTACAACTACGGACACAAAAACATGCTAATTTATCAACTAATAAGGACACAGAACATATACATACAATTACATACCACATTATATTCATATTAGTCAAATGATGGATAATGATAACATGAAACATGGAATTTGTTGACTTTAATAACTCTAGAAACATCATAAACAATAATCTATCATCATTCAGTAGCACCAAACATTGTACCCCAAATCTCCGAAAAAGCATCAACAATAACACCATGATGAAACCTCGAATTCAAAGACAAAAAACATTGCAACAACTGTTCCAAATCATGTTCCTCAAACATTTGTTTTTCCATTATCATCTCCATCATAGATTTCTTAAAATCATCATACGGATCCTCAGACCTTTTCACAACTGCAAAGCTTTCCTTCATCTTACCTTCCACTTTACATGGTATCATTTTCTTGAAAACTGACAACCTCGTCGGAGATCCCCATTCCGGCGATGTTCCAGTACCGGACTCACCTCTACGCATCATCATTGACATACCCTTGCTGGGTTTTGAAAATGAGGTTCGTTTACGGTGAGCGCGTGAGACACACGCGCTTTCACGTATGGTTTCTAACTGAGGGTTAAAGTCAGTTGAAGAGTCGGTAGAAAAGCTTCTAGAAGATATTAGGGTTTCAGTTTCGTCTTCATTCTCCTCACATCTTTCGACGTAGTTGTCATATTTCTTTTCGTCACCGTCGCTAAAAAGAAAACTGTCGTGAGATGAAGTACTAACATTTCTTAACTTATTTAACTTAACCTTTCTTCCAAGACGTCGTTTATTCTTAACTAACGGGGGTAACGGAAGTAACGGCAACACATTAAACCCATCGTCGTCGTCGCTATCACCTTCAGTGACAGAAGAGTTATAAATCTTCCTTCTAGGAGTTTCAACGTCGTAAATCTTAGCGACGACATGCCATTGGTCGTCTTCTTGCCATTGAAAGTAGTCATCAGAGTCTGAAAGGTTGTGGGATTTTGAGCCGCAGTTGAAGGCTGAGGAAACTTGGGATTTGAAGGAGGAGCGATGTGGTTGCTGTTTGGTGGATGATGGTGGTGTGGTGTTAGAGACGGTGTAGATTTTGTTGCTACGGTTGAAAGAAGGGGCGGAGGGAATAGGAAGGGTAGAAGGGTCTTTTGATCTGCAGGATTTGAAGATGCGTAGCTTAAATTTCGCCATTTTCAGAGAGTGGAGTTAGTTGTGTGCAATGAGAAAAAAACTATAAAGTGGTGGATTTATACCAGTAACATGTACAGTGTGTGTTTATTTCTTACATTTTTTGTGGGGTTTAAGACTTTGGTGAAAGGCTAATTTGTACGTACCAGTTGTTGTAGTAGTTCTTTTCCATGATTTTCTTAATTAATTGTTTTTTTTCTTAATTAATTTTTTAATATGAGTAATACGGATATACTAGTAAATCAATAGTTTTTGGAACTGGGATTTAGTAAAACAGCATAACAAACTGGTTACAACTGTTAAACACGTACAATTTTTAGCAATTTTAAACATGCACATAATTTTGACTTAGCATGAAAATTTTAGAGCTACACACAGCTCACATTTTGATCAAGCAATTGTATGTAATCTCTCCGTACATCTTTTTTCATTTCTTTTTAACCATTGTCTATGAACTTTTTGTAATTTTAAAACAGCCGGATGATTTATGTGCACTAAATACAATGCATGATGTACAAGTAGATGTTGTATTCATGGGTGCAATTCAAGATGCTCCAAATACAAGAGGACAAGTTCCATGACAATCGATCCATAGGCTTGATAACATAAGGATTTGATTTTGTTTTTAGCCCTTTTATATACATAAGAAAATTTATCTTGGTGTTTACAAGTCAATGTGACAAATTACATTCTATTGCCCAATAACTTTGTCTTCTTGCATTCTTGATCACAATTCAGGGAAGTGGCTACATTTCTGTATTTATTGATAAGTTAACGGTTTAACTTGTTTTTATATACCAGTTATAATTTAATACGAAGTAGTAAATAAATTTATATGATGAAGCGTAAAAGAAATTGTAAGAGCTGGGGTGCCTTTGTGTACAATCGGAAAAGTGACCGCCATCCCATCAGCCAACAATTATGGCACGAGTGCCATACCGAGCTTCGGCAGATAATGCTTCGCGTCAAAAATAACAGCTCACGCAGTGAGAACTTTTTTTTATCGTGTTATATTTGTGTTTTATATTAGTGAATAAATAGGTCCAAACCCGTTTGTGGGTTTAGGTCCATTAGGGTTTTGTTTATGTTTTCACTCTATATATTGTCGCTTAGAGAAAAGTTCTATGTAGAACACTATCTAATCAAAGAACAATCCACTTCATCTCAACCATCCATTTTATTTCCATCTAATAGTTTAGATTAATTTTTATTTTTATTTAATTAAAAAACTCACTTTCATCTTATTTTTTTAAAATTAAATATCTCACAAACCGTTAATCGTTACGCAAAACGAAACATACCATCGCGACGAGAATTTAATCATTTTCTATAGAGGGGCACTTCTTCACGTCTGAAAAAATCACATGTGATTTTACGAAATCACATGTGATTTTGATACAAATCACATGTGATTTTGATACAAATCACATGTGATTTTTTCAGACGTGAGTGAAAAAAAAATTCGGAAAAAAAGTTCGTCGAAAGTATATAGAAGTGCACTCTATAGAAAGATAAAAAAAATACTCGTCGCGATACTTTCGACGAACTTTTTTCCCAATTTTTTTTCAATCACGTCTGAAAAAATCGAAAAAAAAAATCGTCGAAAGTATATAGTAGTGCCCCTTTATAAAAAGATAAAAAAAAATACTCGTCGCGATACTTTCGACGATCTTTTTTTCCTATTTTTTTTCAATCACGTCTGAAAAAATCACATGTGATTTGTATCACAATCACATGTGATTTCTTAAAATCACATGTGATTTTGTCAGACGTGATTGAAAAAAAAAAATTAAGTTCGTCAAAAATATATAAAAGTGCCCCTCTATAGAAAGATAAAAAAATACTCGTCGCGATGGTGTATTTTTGGTCGTTTAACGATTTATCGTTTGCTAGATATTTGAGTTTTAAGAAAAAGGTGGAAAGTGGGTTTTTTTATTATGATGAAAAAATGAGTGGTTAGGATTCACTCATTTGTTCTTTAAGATGACCATGTTCTTTATGGATCTCACCTCTTGTGGCTTAATGATAAAAAACTACTTAAGTTATGATTTATTATTGACCACTATTTATAGTGGTAAAACCCTAATACTCTAAACCCACAAACGGGCTTGGGCCTATTTATTCACTAATATTTTATTGGTTTATGTGTGAACGCATGACACAACTTTTACTCACAACACCACTTTTATATTTGATGTTGCGATAAATCGTGATGTCATACGAAAAAGGTTGACGTGACACCACTTTTACTATGACACCACCTCACGGCATCAGATTGTATCTGGCACTCTGTCACATAGACAATTTCTTAATGTGTCTTATTAGAAATTAAAGAAAAAGAAACTAAAACTAAAAAGTTGAATTACGAAAGAGATTACAAGGATCCGATGAGGGAACAAAATCATGTAATGCATGCCAAATTGCCAATGTCTTTTCTTTTCTCTCTTTTCCCCAGGTCTTTTCTTTCCTTTTAGTCTTGAAAAGAATCAACTTAGCTAAAGAAAATGTGAAATGACCAAAGCCTTTCTTACGTCCTTCAATTCATATATCCGTTTCAAGAGCTTGTTTTAATTGTATATCGTCTTCCATTAAGAAAATGAAAATAGTTTTTTTTTTTTTTAGAACGGCGGAATTTTATTAAAGACTAGCAAAAGCTAGCAACCGAAATTACAAGGAAGCAGTATAAATAAGAGGGTTTTGCAACCAATAACCCCAACTAAAATTACACATAAGATTTCTAGATAAAATCCACAAAAACGAATGTGAAACAATAGAGTCTCATATAAGCGCCTTCTTGGGGGGAGAGCTAGAAAAGATCATCTCGTTTCTGAACTTCCATATATGCCACATCAGAGAGACCCCAACACCATCAATAAACGATCTAACCTTGTTAGAAACAGCCAAATCATCAAGCCACTCAAGCCATTCCGAAACGCTGGCGCACACCGGAATATCAATATCCCACCATGTAGCAAACTTCGACCATAAATCTTTAATGAAAATAGTTATCTGGATGTACAATCATCTTCAATTAATGGCAACGAATAATTAGGTTATGTTGTGTGATGACGTTGCTAATGAACTGTGTTCAATTCATAAGCTTGTTTATCAAAAGCATCCTAAATTATAAGCTCAATTATACATTATTCATTTCTGATTGAGCTATATCTTCACGATATGTGTACTTTGACAACCTCTTTCAAGTCTGACATGTCAATCCAAATACCAGAAAAGACCCTTTTTATTGATTACGTACACTCCACGCCAGTTTTTTTTTTTCTTCAGCCTTTATGGCAGTAGTTGGATTGTAATGTACCAGCAAATGTTCCTAGTGTTAATATCCTTTTTTTTTCTTCAGCCTTTGTGGTGTCTTCATTTTCTCTATATTTAATTTCTAGAAAATCAGATTATAATGTCTAAGATAATGAAATCTCCTTCATTTCAATATTTCTTCGCACACAGATGTGTAACACTAATAAAAAAAATGACTGAGTAAATGGATAAAGTTTTTCATTTTCAAGTTCGGCGATATACGCGATTTAATCAGGCTAGTCTCGGGACCGTTTCTAACATTTTCCTGACCACTCTAAAATGTACCACTTAACGTGGTTTGAACTTTTAACCTCTTATGAGAAAACAAGGATATTAACACTAGGAACATTTGCTGGTAGTTACAATAACATGCCATAAAATTTAGGATCCTCGAATACAAATTTTAATGATGTGTTTAGTTGGTAAAAAAATGCCAATCTTTTTATTAAAAACTTGAATATTAAGAAATTTGTTTGGTCACAACTTTTAAGGAAAAATTTCTAAAAATATAAAAATCTATTTTTCAAGTTTTATTTAAAAAACTGAAAAGTTGGATTCAACACCCTTTTTAAATTTCTTTGTAATTCTAGCTCCTTGCTAGTTTTCTTTTAATAAAGTTGCCGTTCAAAAAAAAAAATACATGCTTAATGCATAAATCACTTGTACAATTTTATTATCTATTTTTTTTCTCTAAATTTTCACCTCAAATCCACCAATCAATTCATTACATTAGCCATACAAGTAGGCTTCCTAATTAGGCATAAGAATCATAATTGAAAACTCTAACACAATCTAAACGAGGCATGCAGACCCGTACGATGCACACGGGTTGTACCTAATTGTTGATGGCGTCCAGTTTTAGTAAGTTGGGGAGGTGTGAGTTAAAACGTGACGCGTAATGTTTAGAAATGTAGGTGCAAAAATTTTTGATAAAAATTGAATTTTGTTTATGTCTAAAACTCAACTTGTTTAGAGCCAACATTTATTCGTAACAGCATATATTAATATTGTAATTAGGCTTGATTTTTAGTGTTAAAAAATTTGTTTAAAAAAACTAATATTACTTGGGTTTGTATACATTATTTGATTTTGGTAAACAATGTTAGTGGAACTCAACTGATGAGTAACTTAAGGTTTTGGATGAGAAGTGATAAACGGCTCTTTAATTTTTCAAAAGCTTATTTTTTCACTATAATACAAAGTTTGTAACTTGTATTTTTTTCTTGCATCATATCTTAATACAACATCATTTAATCCATAAGTACAACGTGAATGAATTTCCAAGACAATATGAATGAGTTTCCATCACGCCACTTCTAAAAATAGTTAAGTACAATGCAGGCCCCCTTGAGTTGCGTTAGAAGTTAGTTATGTGCAATAGTTAGGTACAATGCAGGAGTATGGCTTAGCTAGCGTTAGATAGAAAAAATTGCAAATAGGTATATGTAACACCCCCAAATTGGGTCGCAGCGAAATATGAGTTGGGGGTGGTACTTCATAGATCAATAGCACAAGATATAAAAGAACGACCTTTAAAAGTGTCGTTTAAAACCGATACATTGGATTTAGCAAAATGTGGGTGGGGGGGGGGGGGGGGTTGGGGGGGGGGGGGGGGGGGGGGGGGGGGGGGGGGGGGGGGGGGGGGGGGAGGGGGGTGGGGGGGGGTGGGGGGTGGGGGAGGGGGGGGAGGGGGGGTGGGGGGGGGGGGGGGGGGGGGGGGGGGTGGGGGGGGGGGGGGTTGGGGGGGGGGGGGGGGGGGGGAGGTGTGGGGGGGGGGTTGGGGGGAAAGGGGGGGGGTGGGGTGGTGGGGGGGGGGGGGTGGGGGTGGGGGGGGGGGGGGGGGGGAGGGAGGGGGGGGGGGGGGGTGGTGTGGGGGGGGGGGGGGGGGTGGGCGGGGGAGGGGGGGGAGGGGGGGGTTGGTGGGGGGGCGGTGGTAGGTAGGGCGGGGAAGGGGGGGGGGGGGGGGTGGGGGGGGGGGGTGGGGAGGGGGGGGGGGTGGGGGGGTGGGGGGGGGTTGGGGGGGGGGGGGGGTGGGGGGGGGGGGGGGGGGGGGGGTGGGGGGGGGGGGGGGGGGGGGGGGTGGGGGGGGGGGGGGGAGGGGGGTGAGGGGGGGGGGTGGGGGGGTGGGGGGGGGGGGGGGGGTGTGGTGTTGGGGGTGGGGGGTGGGGGGGGGGGGGGGGGGGGGGGGGGGGGGGGGGGGGGGGGGGGGGGGGGGGGGGGGGGGGGGGGGGGGGGGGGGGGGGGGGGGGTGGGGGGGGAGGGGGGGGGGGGGGGGGGGGAGTGGGGGGGGTGGGGTGGGGGGGGGGGGTGGGGTGGGGGGGGGGGGGGGGCGGGGGGGGGTGGGGGGGGGGGGGGGGGGGGGGGGGGGGGTGGGGGGGTGGGGTATGGGGGTGGGGGGGTGGGGGGGGGGGGGGGGGGGGTGGTGGGGGGGGGGGGGGGGGGTCGTATAAGTACTAAGACATTGATTTAACTAATTCCATATACAATTATATATAGCTACATCACCATTTAATCAGTGTTTAGTGAGAATTCATATTTTATTAGTTAAAACGTTTATAAATATCTCAATAGTAAAAACGACGCAATTTCTTCGTTTTAAGCTCGTTTCTTACGTTTCTTATGTCCACACTTTCGTATTAAGACGGGTTATCAAAATATTACATTTTCATATTTTTAACCTACTGGCGAACAGTACTTTACTGTTCATAACAGTTTATAAAATTTTATTTATAGATTTAGTTATCGTAAAACCCGTAAATGTCGTATTTTATTCGTTATAGCGATTCTTTCGAGCACGTCTTTGTTATTAAAAGTTCTATCATATAAATAGTGTTTTCAAAATTTTCATGTCTGAGAAAAACAGTAACTTTTATAAAAATAGTTTTATAAAAGTATTTTTATACATTTAAGTATATAAACTCACGTAATTCATAACTCCTTCGTTATTGATCGAAAAAATACGATTCTTATTGTTTTGGAAATTCATAATAAAAATATAGTGTTTGATCTGAGTAAAAATAATAATACTTTATATATAATGAAGTATTTTTATAACTTGTTTTTATAAAATTTCTTTTATAATAACCGTTTATACGATATACTTGTAAAATACTGTATCTTTCTTCGTTATTAATCGTTTTTTAAAGTTTCCTTACTGTCCGGAATCCTTGTGAGTTATAGTATTTATTAAAAAATATAAAATAATATAAGTTAATTCAAATTCTAAACAGCAAGAAAAAATATTTGAAGTTTTCTTTAAAAACATGTTTAAGCTTGTTTTTATAACTTTTAAGCTTAACCACTTTGTTACAAGTCTATTACAATACTTATTATCACATGTCTTACATCCTTAGGGTCCCTAATTCATCATTTGTCCATATATTGTCCAAGAATCACAAGATCCAAATGTGTACACACTTATTTATCTATGAACTTTCATAAGTATACTTTTTAGTTAACTTGTTTACATATACTTTTTATACATAACCAACACTTTGTACTTGCTTATATTCATTATAACATGATATGAACATTCATACAACATATATAAAAGTTTACCAAATCATAAACAAGTGTAAAAATCTATTTTTACAAGTAAACATGTTCTTAGATGGTGATTAACTACATAAACATCATATATGCATAAAATCACAAAAGTAAAGAGATTAAGAGATTTAGATAACGTTAATATGAGGTAGTGATGAACAACAAAGTAAACCCTCTGTTTAGCAAACCAAACTCCTAAATTGTAAGACTTGAAAACCCTAAAAACAATGAAACCCTAATCCTTTGGGGCATTTTGCTTTAATTAAACCCTTGTAAACCTTAAACCAAACCTTCAAATCACCTTAGGTTATCTTAGATATCATGTAGGAATGTGTGTAAATGTTGTAAATAAAAATTGTATGGATTTGGTGTGTGTTGTATTTGAGCCGTGGGTTGTGAGGGACAAAGGAGAGAGTTTTTGCATTTTTCACATTAAGGAAAATAAGTATGTTGTCCTGTGCGGATTCTAACTAGTGCAAGATTGTTTATGACCATAGGATAGTCAAAGGGTGCATGTAAGAAGTCTTGGGAAATGGGGTAAACCATGAAAAGTCTTGGTCAAAAAAACACTGGGAGTATGACTAGTTTAATGGCAAGTGATGTAACAAAGACCCATGTTGAGATTTTTGTGATCATTTTCTTGATGATGGTATACACCAAATCCAGTTTATGCATGTATATATGTAATATATTTTGTTATTTTTAGGTATTGGGTATAAATGTGGGTATTTGTTGAAGCGTAAAAAAGTTTTGGTGGTTTCCGGGTATGCCTAAACGTATTTTATCGCGAAATATAAAACAATTTACGTACCAATAAAATCGATGTTGGAACGTTTTACTAATAGATCTTGAATTTCAGCTTGCAAAGAGGTTTGCTACTTGAGATAATCTAAAAGAACAATATTGAAACACTGAGTAAAACACTATTGATTTATCACGAATCTAATCAATAATGATAAGATGTACAATATAAATATCACTAAATAACTTTTATATTAAACCTTGAATTCTGCTAGGTTACAGATTAAAACTTTGATTACTATTCGATCTCTATGATATGTGTTTATAAAACTATATCTACTATATGCTAGGGTTCCTTTTTAGACTACACGGAATCCTTAATGGGCTTTACAAAACGCGTATAAAGATCATGCATATCCTTTCCTAAGATATTTCTCATAAACGGTACTAACTACTTTTACATAACTGGTAACTAACTATTGATCAGTACTAACTATTTTGTACTGTCAGTACTAATTACAACTAGCGGTACTAAATATTATAACTAGCGGTACTAAGTCAGGATGCTTAATTCCAAACTAATCCTCCCTAAACTGATTGTTGATAATGTTTAACTTCATGTTTACTTTTGTTTACTCTTCTTGGTAATCTTGGAGGAGGTATCCAAATCACTCTGTAAATCTTGATCTTGATCTTGTTAAATTTGACATCTTTAGCTATCCCATCTCTCAGCATCAGCAACATCAACATCCAACTAAGTTGGCTTTGTAGTTTTTGGCAAACTACCAGCCATTAACGGATTTGATATTCCTTTACCAGTAGCCGTTTGCTCTGGGATAGCCAATTCTTCATTGTAAACAACAAGGTGAATTGATAACCTTAAAGTTTTGAGTAAACTATCAACTATCAACGGATTTGACTTGTCTTTACCTAAAGCTGTTTGCTTTTGGACTAGTCAATGCTTTATTGCCATAACATGGACTTTCTCACACGCAGATTTTGGACTAGTCATCAGATTATGGACTTTCTCACACACAGATCAATTTATTATGCACTTCATTATAAGTTCTTAAGTCTCATCTTCATTGGTTGAACATTTTGGACGATCTATAGTCCAGACAGTCAATCAACACTAGTTATATAGATGCCACAATTGCTGGCAAGCCTGTAACTATCTCAGAGGCATCAATAAGAAGTGATCTTCTTTTTGATGATGCTAATGGGATAGATTCTTTGAATAATCAGGCTATATTTGATAATATTAAGCTATTGGGGTATGGGGGAGACCTTAATACATTAACTATTAACAAAGTCCTCTTTTCACCCTAATGGAAATTTCTTTTTCATACCATGAATCACTGTATTAGTTCTAAAAGCACTTCTTGGGATCAAATTCCCACTAATATTTGCCACAATAGTAATTTGGTTAGCCTCTAATCATCAGATAATACAATTTTCAAAAATTAGTTTTGGGTTGGCATGATACGACAATTGGATCGCACTAAGTAGTTTGAATGTATCCAAGATTTTTACAAATTTTTTTGAGCAATCTGTTTATAAAGATGTACCTTGTACACATTGGTACCACTTTCAGTCCCAACCCTAATAAAAAGGTTTTTACATTTATGGTGTTAAAAATGGTAAGATTTTTCAAGGAGGATACACCTTTATTTGATTTAATGTTGGTTCAACAAACAGAGGATGAGGGTGAGGCTTCAGAAAGATCATCTGATTCCCAACCCATACCCTCTCCTCACCCAAGTGAAGACCAACCTTAGACACAGACTGCCCCTTCTCCTAGACCTTCTCCTTCTATAGCTTTTCCTGATCTCAGAGGGTTCCTGGGGGGATTCTATTAAGGTCAGTCATCCAATGATGCATCCTATCTGGAATGGAGGATGGTCTGACACTCCAAAGTGTATATGACCTTTGTGTGTCTTTATGTAAACAGGTAACAGCTTAGGCTAAAGAAATTCAATCTTTGAAGGCTCAGGCCAAGAAGCTAAAGAAAGGAGTCAAACCACTTATCACACATCACAAAGCCTGGATGCAGACAAGATTGGCAAGGAAGACTTCTCTGAAGAAAAAGGGGGTACACAATGAGTATGTATCCAAACAGGGGAGGAAATCTGTCATATCATTTTATGGGAAGACACCATTCCTGCGCATAAAGAAGTCCAGCTTTGATGATCTTGATGATATTGTTGGTTGATACTTTGGATTTTATGGACGGACTGAGGATGCTCATGATATGGGGAGGCATAAGCTCTGTGGTGTTAGAGAGAGGGAAAATGCAAATAAGGAAGTATGTACTAATGATCCTGTGAGTACTGTTAAGCCAAATGAAGGTAACGCAAGAAAAAAATGAAGGTATGACAAGCAAGATGGAGGTTCGACAGTTCAAAAGTTAGTATCCGATAGACTAAGGTGAAGGGTACTGCGGATCAAATGAGGGAAGGTGCTACTCAGACAGCTCCAAACAAGCAACTTACACCTACTTCAAACACCTACTCACAACAATGTTTGGTGTGATGAGACCATTGCACTTGTTCTTATCACACTGAGTAAAGATAAACAGAAGGGAAAAGGAGTAGCGATTAGGAATATTGAAGATATCTTTTGCCCAGGCAGCTTTCAACCAGTTCATATTGAATTGGACCCTTTCCCAAGATTAATCCAAAAGATAGAAGGCAAAAAAGAGGATTGATGAGGAGGATGAATATGTTACTGAATCTGAAAGGTATTACTGGAAGCTGAAAGAAATTTAAAAAGCTGGTAATGATGAAGAGATGGCTGAAAGGTTCTAAGATGAATGTGAAGCTGAAGAGGAAAAGATAAGGTCAGCTAAAGAAGAGCCTACTAAGGCTGCTCTCACTAATGAGTATGTAATTTCATCAGGCAGGATAAATGCAGACATGATCTTGCCTGAGGAGCTTCAAAATGAAGAAAGAGAGTAGTTTACCATTAAGCAAGAGCAAAAATTTCTTCATGTACACCATTGCCTGCGACAAAGGAAATTTCTTGCACACATAGGTCTAAAGCTATCAGTAAATAAACCCTCTCTATAAGAAATCAGCTCTGATACCTCTGTTGGATCATTTTACTGAATAGATCTAAACTTTCAGCTTGCAAAGAGTTTGCTCCTTTAGATAATTCTAAAGCAACATAATGAAACATGAGTAAACCCATTGATGTGCGGAATCTAATCAATTATGCTATGATGAACAATATTAAATATAACAAAGTACTTTTATATTAAACCGTGAATATGCCTAGGTTACAGATTAAAACTATGATTTTCTATTTGTTCTCTATGATCTGTGTAGACTATATTTACTATCTTTGCATAGTGTTCCTTTTATAGAATATGGAAACCCACTATATGGGCCTTTACAAAAAGCGAATAAAAGATCATGTATATCCTTTCCTAAGTTATCTCATGCATATCTCATAAACAGTACTAATCTACTTTATAACTTACGATACTAAACTATATGAATCAATACTAACCTTTTTGTTCTGACAGTACTAATTACAATAGCGGTACTACATATATAACTAGCGGTACAAATCAGGAATGCATAATCCCAACAAATAAAATGATTCAAAGTAATATAATTTATCTCAAGGTATTACTTAACCTTGCTTGATGTAAACATTTAATTGTTTGATGCCCGTTTACATTGAACGATAATTTTTAGCTTACGCGATTTAACTTAACGTCTTCAATTTAAAAGCAAACGCAACAATACTAAAAATAAATAGTGAATATATTGACGTCGTAAATAACCCTAAAATACGGGGTGTTATAGTATACACCAAGTTAACATTGAGCATTGCCCTCAGGATTAGTCGCGGCACATGACGTACGGTGCCGGCCTTTGTGATGAGGTGTGGTTTTTCTTCCTGAATTGTTCTTCCCACTCTGCGTTCCCATGTAGAACTCGGGGACCTCTCTGGACGTTCCATCAAACTTGATTATTAGATGCGGTTCGCTTCAACTGTTTAACTACTCGCTCAATGATCTCTATGAGTCTCCTAGGACAAACTGGAAGCTTGTTCATCAATGTGACCGTCCATCCAATCGGTAACGGGTCTAATGGTTCGTCGGCATAGCACTTCTTCAAGTTGGATACATGAAACATGTTATGAACCCTGCTCAGCTCTTCAGGAAGCTCAAGCTTGTAAGCAACGTCTCAACCATTTCTAACACCTTGAATGGTCCAACTATATAGGTTTAGCTTCAACTCGTTTTCCAAAATGTCGACCCTTTCTAAGGCCGAAACACTTATGTATAACTTTATACCCAACTTGAGCTTTATTGGCTTTACGCATTTAGATTGGGTAACTATTTTGTTATCCTGGGGCTTGCATCTTAGCTTGATCTGGTGATCTTCTCGTTGTTTCTTGAACTATTCCGGACAGTGAGTTGCACTTGTCCTACTCTGACCATCACACAGGTGAACGACACTTTCGACTGTAAAGTACTTTAAAATGGTTGCAAGCTCTGATGCCTAGCGTGATAGCTATTGTTATACGAGAACTCGACTAATAGCAAATGGTTAACCCAACCCTTTCTAAAGTCGATCACACAAGCACGCAGCATATCCTCAAGAGTTTGAATAGTCCTCTCGCTTTGTTCGTTAGTCTGAGGATGATATGCAGTACTCATGTCCAGGTTAGTACCCAAAGCTTTCTAAAGTGACCTCCAGAAATGTGATGCGAATCTAGGGTCACGATCACAAATAATTAAGACAGGGATTCCATGCCTCGTAACCACTTCTTTTAGGTACATTTTTGCCAGTTTCTCTTGAGATCAGTTTCCCTTATGGGTTACAAGATGCCAGGACTAGTTTAAGTCGGTCGACAATCACCCAAATGGTGTCGTAGCCTTGTGACGACTTAGGAAGCTTCGTGACAAAATCCATAGTGATATTGTCCCACTTCCATTGAGGTATCTCGGGTTGCACCAACAAACCCGATGGCCTTTGGTGTTCAGCCTTGACATTGGGCCACTAATATAGCTTCTCCATGTTCTTGTCAAAACCCAGATGGATAGAGTATTTTTGACTTGTGGGACTCGTGCATAATCACAGTCCTCAAATTACCATATACTTGGGGTGGGAGGGGGTAACCAACTCTGCCATTTAAGCATAGAGTTCCATCCGCACGGGGTTCCAACTTCTCCTCCGGTATATCCTTCCTGATCATACCTCCTACATTTTCGTTCTTGATGTTTTCGGGTTTCTGTGCTTCAATTTGAGCTTCTAGGATTTGTTTAGGAAGATCCAAATCCATAGTTCATAATCTATGGCTCGAAATATAATCGGTTTAATTCACTCCTTCATGCACTAAGCTTCAGGCAAACACATTTGCTTTCCCGGGTGATAACGAATATCACAGGTGTATATCATATAGCAACTCTAACCAATGACGTTGCCTCATGTTCAACTCTTTTTGATTAAGAATGTGTTGTAAATTCTTGTGATCAGTGAACATTGTACACCTGGTTTCGTACGAATAGTGCCTCTAAATCTTTAGAGCAAACACCAATGCACCAAGTTCCAAATCATGAGTCATATAGTTCTTCTCATTAATTTTTAATTGGCGTGATGCATAAGCAATCACCTTCTCTCTATGCATCAACACAGCGCCCAAACCTTTAATCGAAGCATCGCAGTATATGATAAAATCTTCGCTTTCTTCAGGTAAAGCCAGGATTGGTGCACTACACAACTTCTGCCTAATCAGTTGAAACGCTACTTCTGCCTTATTACCCCAATCAACTTAACTCCTTTCTGAGTAATCTTGGTCATTAACTTGGCAATCTTCGAAAATCCTTCGATGAATTTTTGGTAATACCTAGCAAGACCTAAAGATTGACGAATCTCCGTTGGTGTTTTAGGAGATGCCCTAATCTTTTATGAATTCGATCTTGGCAGGATCCACGTGAATGCCTTGACTATCAATCACGTGACCAAGGAACTGTACTTTAGGAATCCAAAAATTACACTTAGAAAAATTTGGTATACAATTCCTCCTTCTCAAGAAATTCCAGAATTGCCTTAAGATGTTCTTCGTGTTCCTTCTTGCTCTTTGAAAAATTAATATATATCGTCAATAAAGATGATCACAAACTTATCCAAATATGGTTTGCACACCAGATTCATGAGGTCCATAAATACCGCTGGTGCCTTTGTCAAACCAACGGCATTGAACTGAAATTAATACTGTCCATGTGTGTTCTGATGCGATCTTGGAATGTCTGCTTCACGAACCCCAGTGATTATAGCCCGACCTTAGGTCGATGCTTATGAGTAAAACAATTTAACCCTGGCAATTGATTGAATCAAATCATAAATGTGTCGGAGCGGTAAACGGTTCTCCCGTCAGTTATTTAATTCCCGGTAATCGATGCACCTCCGGAATAGTGTTGATGAAGAAGTGTAAATGCTCGTCTTAATCCTCCTAATATGTGCTAAGTTAATTTGTTATCTTGATGTAGAATTTCATTGGTACGGGTCTCAATTCCTTGAGACGTTTAACTCGCGACGGTTTGTCCTTGGGTGATAATGATACGTCTTCGCCTTTTTTGGGCTAGATTTTGTATAAAATGATGTTGACTTTATATAGTAAAGTGGTGTTGGTAAATTTTTTTTATTACGTGAACAGTACCCCAACGGCTATGAACGTATATCCATCGGTTCTTTCTCCTTTTTAATACGAAATTTTATTCTCTCCATTTCTCCGCACAAACCTAAATCTGTCACTTAAATTTTCTCTTATCCAGTCCTTAAAAATGTTGCATATCATTACACTCTTGGCGATGGCGAGCGCGGTAGCACTCGGCATTTATCTTGCATAGACCCATTACGAATGAAGGGAATTTCAGTATCCTGGCATTTATTCTATAGATTCTTGTGCCCCTCATCCGTTTCTTGCGATGGCTCGGATCTCCTTTGGAAGGAATAGATATTATTGTTAGGGGAGGGTTGTAATAAAACTTGTATTTCCTTTATGTTCTTATGTAATCTTATTTCTAAAGATAATAAACTAATGTTGTGGCAATAAATATATTTGTTATTTTTATGGTATGCCTTTCGATACATTTCGTTACCATCGCTGGAACTCATTATAAAAAAAAAATAAAAACGTTGCATTCCCCTTCTAAATTGTTTTTACTTGAGCGTTATAGAGTAGTGATGTTGGTTGTAAATAAGTAATTGTTGAGTCTAAAGCTCGGCTTCTCAGTGGCTTTATTCATTACCTTCGGCTTAACGAGTCTGTTATAAACATTTTTTTTTAAGAAAAATTTGTGGGTAAGAATTTTACCTAGTTATTATGATTATTATGTTTGGTTCCTTGTGATAAATACGTTTTATGATTACGCACACAAACTTGATATAAGTAGAAAATTGTTTTCTTGACAAGAAGTTTTTTGAGTGACTACTATCTGTACGGCCATGGTACTTTCCTAAAATTTTATTAGTTGATCAGGCCATGTATAATTAAGGACTAACGATGCATTGCTCATTTTCGTCAAAATAGCGTTATGATTTCATAATATTTGTGAGAGTAGTTTGCAATAGTAAATAAGGAATCTAAGTTAATTATTGACGAATTTTTCATAATATGATAATTTTGATAGTTAAGTTTAAGTTCATCCACGTGAACAAGAGGTTCAAAAGAAAGTACAACACAAATTCCTATCGGAATTAAAATCTAAGGAAGTTTTCGCTTAGAGTTTCCTAGGTAATACAGGAGGGTCTCTCCTTAGGTGTTGATGTTAGACGTCGTGGGATATAGTGTCTCATAATCTTTCTTTCCAGTACATGTCTACACGGTTTCTGAAACTCTCACTATTGGTCAATTACTCTTGACGCTGTCAAAAACCTTCCACACTCATAACATGGTGTGATCTTGTCGTTGATTCCTTGCAGCGGTGGTGTTTCAATTTGGGTTATGTGGCCAAACTTCTTGAAATTTCCACACTTTATAGTGCACGGTCCATTATGGTGAAATTTACACTGGTTGCATAGAGGTATAGATCCAGCATATGCCTTCTTGTTGATTGGCCATGTAGTGTGTGATCTAGGCACCTTATGCCCTTTGTTTTGTTGGCTCGAGATTCCATTGTGGTTACCTTCCCACTTCCTTTTGTTGCTAGAATTCTTTGCTACCTTGTCTTTTTGTCGTTCGGTCTGGCTTATTGACTTGCGGGTCATGTTGGTTTTCATCTCATAAATAGCAATAGCCTCAATAGCATTAGCCACTCGCTGGGCTACAACCCATTCAATTTCCTCAACACTCATCCCTTTATTAACAGTTGTCATCGTTTCTTGAAGATCACAGGGAATAAAATGTATATGAAGTTTCATCCAAGGACAAATCATGACACTCTATGATTACAACATATATGTAAGGTGAGGCAACGTCATGCAGAGATATAAGATGACAGCAACCATGGCATAAATAAATCAACATCATACACAGTAGCATGATCATAAACAACAATCGGTTAGGTTATACTTATTACTTCGTTTTACTGGTGTAAAAAGTAACAAGCTTTTCATTATCGCTACCAAACCAAGTATTACTTATAGTTTAGTGGATTATAATCCAAAAACGAGCTACACATGACATATTTAATTTGTCTATGGGCCAGGGGGATTCTCAAGACTTGAGATGTTAGCACTCTTATGTTGATCTTTAAGTGTCTATATTCTATGGTGTGGTGATACTGATGGTGGTTGTGATGATGAGGTAGTGCTAGCAACAAACTCGATATGCATGGCCTCAGTAGATGAGGATCGTGCGGAGATTTGGTGTTAATTGACATCGTACAGTACGGGATCTGGTCTTAGAAAACAAGATGATATGGTGTGGGTGGTGTAGAAGCAAACTCATTAGTCTTAACTGCCTCTGTATCCTCAGCTTGAGGGGACATGATCATTTGTAGGTACATCAGAGGGGTCGGCCAGAGCTAGGTACTCCTACAATCTCTTCATCACCTCGTAATTCCTACATCCTTCTAACATATCATCATCATCATCATCTAATCAATCATCAGATGACTCTTTATCTATCATTGTCTTTCCTCCGTCGGCGGATGGTCAGCATGATCCTCTTGGGTCTCTTCTTCCTCATCAGGATCGGAGTCAGCAATGTAGTCTAGTGATAGGGTTGTAGGTGAGGCATTAGCAGGTAGAGGTTGATTCTTCATTGGTTCCTCTAGCTCCTCGTCAGAATCTCATGGAATTCTCATGGCTCCGAAATTAATATGACAGTCGTATAGGTAACACGTCGATGGTGAAAACATGACTGCGGGTTATCGCTACTTAGGCAAACACGTAATCGTAAATGTGAAATGTCCACTTGTGTCCAATCGTAAAACATGCATATGTTTCTTACCCCAAGACTTGTAAATCATTAAAATGTAAAACGTGGAGCTATGAACTCACCTTGAGTGAATGATAATCAAATATATCACAGAAAATGCGTCACGATATAGACCGAATGCAACCTAATCCAATATAGGTCGTATAAGTACTAAGCACTTTGATTAACTAATACCATATACAATTCTATATAGCTACATCACCATCTAATTGCGTTTGTGAAATCGTATTTATAAAGTTAAAACGTTTATAAATATCTCAATAGTAAAAACGACGCAATTTCTTCGTTTTAAGCCCGTTTCTTACGTTTCTTATGTCCACGCTTTCGTATTAAGACGAGTTATCAAAATATTACATTTTCATCCTTTTAGTCCTCTGATGAACAGGGATTTTTACTGTTCATGACAGTTTATAAATTTAGTTATCGTAAAACCCGTAAGTGTCGTATTTTATTCGTTATAGCTCCGTTTTTAGCGATTCTTTCGAGCACGTCTTTGTTATTAAAAGTTCTATCATATTAATGATGTTTTAAAAATGTTCATGTCTGATATGAACAGTAACTTTTATAAAATTATTTTTATAAAAGTATTTATTATCGTAAACTCGCGAAATTCATAACTCCTTCGTTATTAATTAAAAAATTACGATTCTTATTGTTTTGGAATCCTAAAAATATGTGTGATCTGAGAAAAATAACCAACCTTATATATCAGTAGTATTTTGTAACTTGTTTTTATAAAATTTCTTATATAAAATCGTTTATTAATGTGTAACTTGTAAAGTACGTATCTTCTTCGTTATGAATCCGTTTTTTGAGTTTCTTACCTTTTTGGTATCCTTATGAGATGTAGTATTTTATAAAAATATAAAATAAATAAGTTAAATTCGAATTCTAAACAGCAAGTTTTGAAGTTTTCTTTAAAAACATGTTTAAGCTTGTTTTTATAACTTTTAAGCTTAACCACTTTGTTACAAGTCCATTACAATACTTATTATCACATGTATTACATCCTTAGGGTCCCTAATTCATCATTTGTCCATATATTATCCAAGAATCACAAGATCCAAATGTGTACACACTTATTTATCCATGAACTTTCATAAGTATACTTTTTAGTTAACTTGTTTACATATACTTTTTATGCATGACCAACACTTGTACATTGCTTATACTTCCATTATAACATGATATGAACACTCATACAACATATATAAAAGTTTACCAAATTATAAACAAGTGTAAAAATCCATTTTTACAAGTAAACATGTTCTTAGATGGTGATTAACTACATAAACATCATATATGCATAAAATCACAAAAGTAAAGAGGTTAAGAGTTTTAGGTAACCTTAATATGAAGTGTAGTGATGAACAACAAAAGCTAAACCCTTGTTTAGCAACCAAACCCTAACTTGCAAGACTTGAAAACCCTAAAAACCAATGAAACCCTAATCTTGCTTCTTGCTTAATTAACCCTTGTAAACCTTAAACCAAACCTTCAAATCACCTTAGGTTATCTTAGATATCATGTAGGAATGTGTGTAAGTGTTGTAAATAAAATTTTGTATGGATTTGGTGTGTGCTTGGTTTGAGCCGTGGGTTGTGAGGGACAAAGGAGAGAGTTTTTGCATTTTTCACCTTAAGAAAATAAGTATGTATGTGTGTTCTATACTAGTGCAAGACTTATATGACCATAGGACTAGTCAAAGATGCATGTAAGAAGTCTTGGGACAATGGGAGTAAAACATGAAAGTCTTGGTCAAAAACAATGGGAAGTATGACTAGGTTTAATGGCAAGTGATGTACAAAAGACCATGTTGAGATTTTTGTGATATTTCTTGATGTGTATACACCAAATCCAGTTTATGCATGTATATATGTAATATATTTTGTTATTTTTAGGTATTGGGTATAAATGTGGGTATTTGTTGAAGCGTAAAAAAGTTTTGGTGGTTCCGGGTATGCCTAAACGTATTTTATCGCGAAATATAAACAATTTACGTAACCAATAAAATGATGTTGGAACGTTTTACTAAATAGATCTTAACTTTCAGCTTGCAAAGAGTTTGCCCCCAACGCACTAATTTCTATAGGGCTCTCAATGTCACCTTTAGAATAATTCTAAAGCAACAATAATGAAACACTGAGTAAACACTATTGATTATGCGGAATCTAATCAATAATGCTAAGAAGAACAATATTAAATATCACAAAAGAACTTTTATATTAAACCTTGAATCTGCCTAGGTTACAGATTACAAACTATGATTACTATTCGATCTCTATGATCTGTGTAGAACTATATCTACTAACTATGCCTAGGGTTCCTTTTATAGACTAAGGAAACCCTAATGGGCTTTACAAAACGCGTATAAAGATCATGCATATCCTTTCCTAAGATATCTCATAAACGGTACTAACTACTTTATACTAACGGTACTAACTATCTGATCAGTACTAACTATTTTGTACTGTCAGTACTAATTACAACTAGCGGTACTAACTAATATAACTAGCGGTACTAAGTCAGGAATGCATAATTCCCAACAATCCTCCCCTAAACATGATTGTTGAACTTGTTTAACTTCATGTTTCTTCAGTTTACTCTTCTTGAAATCTTGGAGGATGTATCCAAACACTCTGTCAAATCTTGATCTTGATCTTTGATAATTTTGACATCTTTAGCTATCCATCTTCATCAGCAACAGCAACATCAACATCCAACTAAGTTGGCTTTGTAGTTTTTGGCAAACTACCAGCCATTAACGGATTTGATATTCCTTTACCAGTAGCCGTTTGCTCTGGGATAGCCAATTCTTCATTGTAAACAACAAGGTGAATTGATAACCTTATAGTTTTGAGTAAACTATCAACTATCAACGGATTTGACTTGTCTTTACCAAAAGCCGTTTGCTTTTGGACTAGTCAATGCTTTATTGCCATAACATGGACTTTCTCACACGCAGATTTTGGACTAGTCATCAGATTATGGACTTTCTCACACACAGATCAATTTATTATGCACTCATTATAAGTCCCATAGTCTCAACTTCATTTGTTGAACAGTTTTGGACGACTGCTAAGTCTAGAACAGTCAACAACACTAGTTATATAGATGCCACAATTGCTGGCAAGCCTGTAACTATCTCAGAAGCATCAATAAGAAGTGATCTTCTTTTTGATGATGCTGATGGGATAGATTCTTTGAATAATCAGGCTATATTTGATAATATTCAGCTAATGGGGTATGAGGGAGACCTGAATACTTTAACTTTTAACAAAGCCCTCTTTTCACCCCAATGGAAATTTCTTTTTCATACCATGAATCACTGCATTAGTTCTAAAAGCACCTCTTGGGATCAAATTCCCACTAATATTGCCACAACAGTAATTTGTTTAGCCACTAATCAGAAATACAATTTTTCAAAATTAGTTTTTGGTGGCATGATACGACACTTGGATGCAACTAAGAAGTTTGTAATGTATCCAAGATTTTTACAAATCTTTTTGAGCAATCAGTTAAAAGATGTACCTGTCCCCTTGGACCACTTTCCAGTCCCAACCCTAACTAAAAAGGTCTTGACATTTATGGTTAAAAAGGGTAAGAATTTTTCAGGGAAGGTTACACCTTTATTTGATTTAATGTTGGTTCAACAAACAGAGGATGAGGGTGAGGCTTCAGAAAGATCATCTGATTCCCAACCCATACCCTCTCCTCCTCACCCAAGTGAAGACCAACCTCAGACACAGACTGCCCCTTCTCCTAGACCTTCTCCTTCTATAGTTGTTCCTGATCCAGAGGGTTCTGGTGGGAATCATGGAGGTCAGTCATCCAATGATGCATCCCTATCAGGGAATGAGGATGGTCTGACACTCCAAAGTGTATATGACCTTTGTGTGTCTTTATGTAAACAGGTAACAGCTCAGGCTAAAGAAATTCAAGCTTTGAAGGCGAGGTCAAGAAGCTAAAGAAAGGAGTCAAACCACTTATCACACATCACAAATCCTGGATGAAGACAAGATTGGCAAGGAAGACTTCTCTAAAGAAAAAGAGGGTACACAAGGAGTATGTATCCAAACAGGGGAGGAAATCTATCAAATCTTTCAAGGGTGAACCATCTGCTTATAAAGATCCACCTTTTGATGATCTTGATGATATTGTGGATGATACTTTGGACTATATGGAGACTGAGGATGCTCAAGATGAGGGAAGGATAAGCTTTGTGGTGTTAGAAGAGAAGAAAAATGCAGATAAGGAAGTAAGTACTGAAGGTCCTGTTAGTACTATCAAGCCAAATGAAGGTACCGACAAGAAAAATAAAGGTACTGACAAGCAAGATGGAGGTACCAATAGTACAAAAGTTAGTACCGATAGACAAGGTGAAGGTACTGCTGATCAAAATGAAGGGAAAAGTGATACTCAAACAGCTCCAACAACAACTTCAACACCTACTTCAACACCTACTCCAACAATGTTTGGTGATGATGAGACCATTGCACAAGTTCTCATCACAATGAGTCAGAATAAACGGAAGGAAAAGGAAAAAGGAGTAGAGATTAGGAATGTTGAAGATACTGAGAGACCAAGGCCTACTTCAACCAGATCAATATTGAGTTTGAGAACTCTTCCCAAGATTAATCCAAAAGATAAAGGCAAAAATAGGATTGAAGAGGAGGATGAATCTTATACTGAATCAGAAGATATTATTGAAGCTGAAAAGAAATTTAAATAGCTTACTAATGATGAAGAGATGGCCAGAAAGGTTCAAGAAGAATGGGAAGCTGAAGAGGAAAAGAAAAGGTTAGTTGAAGAAGAAGCTACTAAGGTTGCTCTCA
>BQNB010081640.1:1531-29564 GCA_026074375.1 Tanacetum coccineum
CACTAGACCCAGTTGAATGATAGGTCGCATATTCAAACACATAAACAAGTATGAGGTGATAAACATAATTAAACAATCAACAATAAAATAAGAAATCGATTTTAAAACAAACCAAACATTGAACTTTCATTAAGATGGCTAATACCCGAGGGTATTAGCCAACAACCATTGTAATTATACAAGCGTAATCAAACAATTGAAATCGAACGATTAAGAGAGTAAAAATTACACGATGTCTTATATGGATTCGTGATCAATGCTTGACCTTTATGGCCGATCTTCTCTTCTAAAATTCGTCTTTGATGAGTATTGTATAAAGAATATGATATTGCACACTGAAAACTCGTTTTTGAATCTTCTATTTATAGTTGCTGAAAAATACTCGATACGCCGTATCCAGATAGGTTGATACGGCGTATTGGGCTGGATTCGTTGGAGTGCGCGCTATGTTCATAATAAATCTTTGATATCATTCTCAATTTACTTGATTTACTGTATCTTCGAATAGTTATCTTCATGGATGCGGCGTATGTAGATAGCATGGATACGCCGTATTGGTGAATGTTTAGAAATCTTCAAATGTCTTCATTTTAGCTTTAATTTATGCGCCTTTTAGCTTATCTTCACAAAACACTCCTGAATTACTGCATTTATCAACTTTAAAGCAATTAAGTACCAAATAATGCAATAATTATATAAAAGTGGGCAAAATAGATGGGATAAATGATATAATAAAGTGATGTTATTTGATGTCATCAAATATCCCCCCACTTGAATCCTACTTGTCCTCAAGTAGACTTTAGAAAAAGTTTTAGTTTATGAAAATGTGTCCTAACCGAAGTTGAGGATTTTCCGTTTAAGCATCGTTTTATCCTAATCACCTGTACATAACCAAGCTCCTCACGAAATATAGAAATGAAAACACTCAGATCACTCAACTAATCTAGGGTGCAACATTTAAGTAGTACGCTCAATTGCTCGGTCGTGATTAGCTTCGTATCATAGGCTTGGCAAGGATACACATCTCCACCGCTAAAGCTAAGGAGAAACAAGTCAAAAGATAAATTGGGTTAAGAAGGCTTAGGGTTGATCATTCAACAGTCTTTCACCATAAGTACCACACCAACAAGGCAGCTGTATCGTACATACACGGCCGTAACGACGGAATAGACATATACAATCCGAACACATCCCTGTTCGTGTTTAACCAGCGGTTAGGATGAAGAATGATATAGGGTAGGGAGCTTCTAACTTTCACCGAAAGTCGTCATCCAACAAGGCAGCTGAGACATGCATACATGGCCGTAACGACGGAATAGACATGCATGCTCGAACAAGTCCTCGTTCGAGTAGACACTAAGGTTAGTTGCTAGGAAAGGGAAGTAAAATGGGTGTTAAACAAAATTCACAAAACAAATAGATTAAGCCAACAAATAAGGTACGGTTGCTAGTAACTTTCCCTCGACCGTTCCATGACAAAGACTCGAACATATAGACAGACGCCTCGATCACAGAAATGACAAAGACAACCTAAGTTGGCATTCCTATAACGGTCAACTTCCCTTACATCCCGCTCTTTACATACTTTTACATAAGTGGTGATATCGGCCACTTCTTACAAGACTTTACATAGTTGAGTTTTGTAATGTATCAACGAATAATCAATCCTTCTGAGCAATTCCTTCGGTATAAACTTCTTTTGAAATGACTATTTTTCTTCCTTCTTTTTTTAACAATACATCATAAATCTTAGTTTAATTTCACCGTCTTCACTTTAATAATTCATCCGGATAATCTTTTCTTTGTAGTACTTCTTTTTTGGACATGATTCATAATAGTGAAAGTAGCGAAACTTAAGAGCTACATATTTTTCCCATTGTATTGTGCAATTTTCCGACCATTACAGAGATAGAAAATTTTCACTTTGACACAGGAAATACAAAACTTTACACGAAAGCAACTAGCAACATAGAAAAATAGGCTTAATCTGCATGGTAGGCTAAGGTGCAAAGGTGTAACGAAACATATAATATGGTGTAGAAAAAGAAAGGAATGGCTCAATAGGTTGTTCTAGGGTATTTTACTGTAAAAATAAGAGTAATTGTTGGGACTTAAAAGACTTCAAGGATTCTTAGAGTTATTACTGCTCAGGTACATAATGGAAATTATGCTAAGTAGTTAGTACTGGTAGTATAAAGTTACCACTGCTAGTTACTATTGTTAGTATAATTTAATACTGTTAGTATTAAGTTATTGTTGTTAGTTGAAGTTAAGACTGCTCAGAGATGAAGACTGAAATATAAGCTAAGTAGTTAGTGCTGCTAGTAGTAATGTTAAGACTGCTAGTACATGTTACTACTATGAGTACATATTAGTACTCCTAGTACTAATGTTACTACTGCTTGTGTTTATTAGTACTGCTGGTGAAAAAGTTTATGCTGCTGGTTTACAACTGCTAAAAGACTTACTAATGTCAAGAGGATAAAGATGGTTTAAAGAGATTAAGATTATTTGGAGAACAAGAATACTTGTGAAGATAAGTATTGAGATATTTTTGTACAAGATATTCATAATGTATTTGTTTAAGAGATTACGTTTATGTTTAGAAAAGATTATGATATCTTAGAAATGTATTGTAAGCCCACTAGGACTCCTTAGTCTATAAAAGGAGGCTCTAGGGCATTAGTTGAGATACAAGTATATGAATTTTCTTAGTTGTCAAATCAATTTAGAAAAGCTTCAAGGTTGTAAACCCTAGTACTAGTGAAGATTACTCGTATTATTGATCTAATAATATTGGAGTGTTTGGTTATATCTTTGTTTATACGATTACTGTTTTATTTATAATACTTCTAGGTATTAAGGTGTAGATTCCGCATACACTTTAGTATACATACAAAGTTTCTACAACAAGTTATTTTGATTTATCCAAGGTAATTTAACCTTATGACATAACCAAGAGGAATCAATCAAGGATTAGGATCAACAAGTGGTATCAGAGTATTGCTTTGAGAAACTTTGATCTAGAAGTCATGGAATTTGAAGACATATCTTCAAAGGCAATGTTGGCTATAGATGGTGTAGGTTTTGACTGGAGTGATATGGCAGAAGAACAAGTTCAGACAACATACTCTAATGTCGTTTACAAACTCAAAGCTATACAATGGAATAAAACTTGCTCTAAAACTTGTTTGAAAAACTATGAAACACTTAAGAAATCAGTGTGATGATTTGATTGTTAAGTCTTAATCAACTGAATATACTAGCACTACTTATAAAAGAGGTTTAGCAACAGTAGAAGAACAACTTATCACATATAAAAATAATGAGGTTCTTTTTAGTAAAGAAGTTGCAGTTCTTAAAAGAGAAGTAGCTTGCAAAGACTATGAAATAAATGTGCTTAAAAGATTGTTTTGAAAAAGTTAAGCAAGAAAAAGAGGGCATTGAATTTAAAATTAAGAAATTTGATAAAGCCTCAAAAGAACTAGACAAGTTGTTAGAGAGTCAGATAACTAACAAAAGTAAAAAGGGTTTAGAGTATAGTGTTATTCCTCCACCTCATACTTTAATCTATAATAGACCTAAAAAGCTTGATCTGTCTTATTATGGTCTTGATGAATTCAAAGAGCCTAAATTCAAAGGGTATGGTTATGAGGATAGTAAGAAAGAGTCAAATGTTGTTTGTGATAAGAAATCATATGATTCTAAGGAAAATTCAAATAACACTTTGGTAAAAGAACAAGTATCAAAAGATACAAGTAGCTTTGTTGAGTCTTCACTTAATGTTGATAAAGAAACTGTTTTTCCTGTTGATCAAAAGGTAGAGTCTATCAAACCTAAAAATCATGAAAAATCAGTTAAAAAGTCAGTTAGGTATGTTGAGATGTATAGATCATAAACTCCTAGGGGGAATCAAAGGAATTGGAATGGGCAGAATTCCAATCAACTAGGAAGTAATTTTGTGATGTATAACAAAGCTTGCTTTATTTGTGGGAGTTTTAATCATGTACAGGCTCAGTGCAAATACCATCAAAGGGAAAGGATGGTATATGAGAATAATTATAACAGGGTGAACTACAACTACAACTATACTACCAAAAGAACTCACCCTAATGCTCAAAGGAACATGGTTCCAAGAGCCGTTTTAATGAAAACTGGCCTAAAACCTTTTAATACTGCCAGGACAGTTAATACTGCTCATCCCAAATCTACAGTTTTTAGTGCTAAACCAATGTCATGTTTTCCAAAAACAGCACAATCAACTATAAGAAGACCCTTTCAATCTAAAACAGCATTATCTAACAAAATGTTTACACATAAAGTTAATACTGCCAAGCCACAAGCAGTTAATACTGCTAGGCCAAAAACAGTTAAAACTGTTGGACCAAATTCTGCAATTGTTAATGTTGTTAGGGTTAATCAGGCAAATGTTGTAAAGGCCTCAGCATGTTGGGTTTGGAGACCTACGAAACCTAATAGTGCATCAATCACCTTGAAGAAATATAATTACATTGATACACGAGGCAGGTCCAAGTCAGTAATAGCTTGGGTCCCCAAAGGAATCTAATTTCCTTATTTTTATGTATAGGGCAAGCTACAACAAGATGATACAGGATTTGTTAACAGTGGATGCTCAAGGCACATGACTGGGAACATAGCTTATCTCTCAGATTTCAAAGAATTTGATGGAGGTGATGTTACATTTGGAGAAGGAGCACATAGTGGTAGAAATTCTGGTAAAGGATTAGTACTATTAGTCTTGATAATTAGTACTGCTAAGTATAATTAGTATTGCTTGTTAAAATTGTTAGTCATACTTAATGTTGTCAAGAAAAAAATACTTTGGATTGTGTATTTTTGGCTATGGACTAACACCTGCAGGTTAAGCATATTGAATACCTGATGCTGAATGCTTCACCTTTAAAGAATTGGTTGAGAGAAAGTTAATGTTTTGGATAATAGTTTTTAACTTTTGTTCATGGGTTATGCATAAATATGGATCCTCATGAATTCTCACATGTCTATCTAGTCTTTTCTAGTGTGCTTGTGATGAATAGAGGCATGTTGTTGTATAATTATTGAAGACAAAGTTAATACTGTTATATATCCACTTAACTAGCTCGTTAGGCAGAAAAATTACTACTCCTAGGCCAAAAAGTTAGTACTGTTTTGGGAGCCCAACGTTACAACTGTTGAGCCAAATTACTTACCACCTTGAATGCTTGTTTAAGGGGAGGGGCTACTTATTTATACCTTCAAGCATGGATGGGAAGGATAAGTAATATCAAATGTGTTAAAAAAAGAACAAAAACATCTATGTATGTCCAAAAAGGGGTCCCAAGATACCTCGGTATAAGGTAGTCCCCTGAAAAAGATTGGTGAGGAGGTTGTCCCATAATGGAGTTGGTGACAAAAAAGAATGGAAAAGGCTGCCACTACCTTCTAGCTTAGAAGCATAGCAGACAATGGTAACAACAAATAAGACCAGTCCATTGCAACATTATAATGGATCAAGACCTTAGGGAATTGGTTTCAGGTATGTTTCCCAAGTGCCCAAGGATACCATATTAAATTAGGGGATTGGAATGCTCAAACTAGGTTTGAGGCTACATCTAAACAATCCAATGATCCACCTCTCTCAAGAGGTCATACACTTAGAAGTGGGGAGGACAGTATGAAATTATTGGAATTGATGGAACTGTGTTATAAAAAACTGACAAAAATTTTGGCATCTCTCTTCAATAGAAGAGTGATTTGGTGAGTCCAAAAGACATAAGAGATTAAGTGAGCTTAAAAAAATAGAAGATAGATGTGTGAATAAAAACATAAATAGTACTTATGTTAGCAAAAAAATTAAGAGATATTGTGACATAAAAACAGAAAAAATAGATCTAGTGATAAGAACAATTTGATGATTTGAAGTCCCTTTTTGGAAAGAAATTGAAGTAGTGGCTGGTAACTTAGAACTTAATGCTGTTAAGTCCTTAGGTTATTGGTACTTACTACTGTTAGTGGCAAACATTAGTTCTGTCTAATTTAAGTTATGCTTCAAGGCCTAATTTAGTGCTGCCAGTTCAAGTTAATGCTGTTGAGGGTGATTCTATAAATACTTTGATTCAGGGTTTCATTCGATTCTTTATTCGATTTCAATCATTCAATCACTCTCTAACCATAAACCCTAACTCAATTCCTTCTTTGATCATCAAAACACAACACAATGTCACCCTAACTTTTTGTTTAATACTCACAACATGGTCGCATTCTTGTAAAAACCTGCTGAAAGTGATGGGTTTCATGAGATTATTGATTTTATGAATGCTAATCAGATTCGTTATGCATTGACTGTTAATCCCATGATCTATACGTCTTGCATTCAATAGTTTTGGGCAACGGCAAAGGCAAACACTATAAATGGTGAACGTCAGATGCCCTAATTGATAAGAAGAATGTGATCATCACGGAGTCAAGCATTAGAAGTGATCTTCACTTAGAAGATGCAGAGTACTGATTGTTTGCCAACCTAACTACAAAAATTAATTTGAAGAACTGGTAAAATGGGGTATAAAAACCTTCTCAAAAGCTTACATTTTATAAAGCTTTCTTTTCTCTGCAATGAAAGTTCTTAATTCATACCATTACCCAATGCCTTAGTGCCAAATCCACTGCATGGAACGAATTCAGTAGTACAATGGCTTCTTTAATCATATGTTTGGCTACAAACCAAAAATTTAATCTGTCTAAGTACATTTTTTATGCTATGGTGAAACACTTAGATGGAGGGGTTAAGTTTTTGATGTATCTACGATTTCTACAAGTTTTCATTAATCAACAGCTTGATGATATGTCACATCATAAGAAGATTTATGTTAACCCCTCACACACAAAAAAAATCTTTGCCAATATGATAAGAGAAGGAAAGGAATATTTCTGGAGAATAACACCTTTGTTAGTGACAATAATGGTTTTAACCTAATAGAATAGGGTGAAGAATTCAGGTATTATTTTGTAATCATTCCTACTGATTCTCAACAGACACCCATTACTACTCAACCATCATCCTCTAGATCTCAAAAGATACAGTCCATGAGGAAACAGAGGAAGGACACTGCAGTTACTCAAGAGGAGGCACAACAAGATGACAGTGTTCCTACACCTTCCAATGATCCACCTCTCAGTGGTGAGGATAGCATGCAACTATCTGAATTGATGATTTTATGTACCAATTTACAAAAATAGGTTCTTGATTTAGAGAAGGCAAAGGATGCTCAAGCAAAGGAGATTGCTGATTTAAAGAAGAGGGTCCAAAAGTTGGAAAGGAAAAAGAAATCAAGAACTACAGGATTCAAAAGATTAAGGAAAGTTAGTATGTCTAGAAGAGTTGAATCCTCTGAGGATAAAGATAGTTTGGGTGATCATAAAGATGCATCCAAATAGGGGAGGAGTATTGAAGACATTGATATGGATGTTGATGTTTCTCTAGTTGATGATACCTAGGGGAGGTCAGATGATGCAGAAATGTTTGATACAAATAAACTTCATGGTGATGAGGTAGTTATGGATATGCCAGTTGGTGAAAAACAAGAGCAGAGTGCAAAGGAAAAAGAGGTAAATACTAGTGTTGAAGATAGTGCTGCTCCTACAACTATTGAAGAAATAACTTTGGGTCAGACACTTATTCAAATCAAAGCAGCTAAACCTAAAGTTGTTACCACTGCTGCTATAACAATAACAACTTCAAGACCCAAGGCTAGAGGGGTTGTAGTTCAGAAGCCAAGTGAATTTAGAAATCCACAAGAATCACAACCTTCAATGATTAAAGACAAAGGCAAAGCAATCATGATTAAGCCTAAAGTTCCTCTGAAAAGAAAAGATCTAGTTGCTCTTAATGAAGATTTGGCAAGAATTCTTCAAGCTTAGTTGGAGGCTGAACTTATAGAAGAAGAAAGGCTTGCAAGGAAACAGGAAGAAGAAGCCAACATAGCTTTGATTGAGTCATGGGATAATATAAAAGCTATGATGGAGGCAGATTTTGAGTTAGCTCAAAGGCTACAAACAGAAGAACAAGGAGAGATAACTATTGAAGAAAGATCAAGACTGTTTGTAGAGCTTATGAACAAAAGAAAGAAACACTTTGCAATGCTTAGACCTTAAGATAAAAGAAGAAAGCCACCAACTAAAGCACAAAAGAGGAATCTAATGTCTACTTATCTTAAAAACATAGGTGGATACAAACATAATCAGTTAACGAGCAAGAGCTATAAAGAGATCCAGAAGTTGTTTGATAATGAAATGAGGAGAGTAAATACTTTTATTCCGATGAATTCTGAGGTAGTTAAAAGCAAAAAGGAAACAAAAGAAAGTTCAAAAGGTACAAAGGATGAACTAGAATCTGATAAGTCAAAGAAGGCAGAAAGTAGTAAGGAGAGAGCTAAAGGCAGCAGAAAGAAGATACTTAGTAAGAAAAGAGCAATCGTGCCATTTCTTAGTTCTTTCCTTGTAGATTCGAGTATTCTCATACGCTCCATCTCGTAACTCCATTAGTTTGTTAAGCTCCATGAAACGGTTTTTTGCAGTTGTCGTGAGATCCATGTTACATTGTTTAAGTGCCTAGTATGCTTTATGTTCAATCTCGACTAGTAGATGGCAAGCTTTTCTGTAAACCATCCTAAATGGGGTACATCCTGTCGGTGTCTTGTAGGCGGTCCTGAAGGCCTATAGTGCATCGTTGAGTTTTTCAGACCAATCCTTTGGGTTATATCTGACCGATCTTTCTAAAATACGTTTGATAGCTCTGTTGGTGACTTTGGTTTGGCCATTAGTCTGAGGGTGATATGCTGTTGATATTCTATGAGTCACCCTCTATGAGTCACCCTGTATCTAAGCAAAGCTTTTTCAAGTTGGGAGTTACAAAAATGTGTTCCCCTATCACTGATTAAGGCTTTAGGAACTCCGAATCTGGCAAACAACCCTTTTAAGAATTTTACCACTACACGAGCATCATTTGTAGGTAGCGCTTGAGCTTCAACCCATTTAGATACGTAATCAACCGCAACTAAGATATACTTGTTAACCCTTGAGTCAGGAAATGGTCCCATAAAGTCCAGTCCCTAAATGTCAAAGACCTCACATACTTGAATATTGTTTTGAGGCATCTCGTTTCGTGATGAAATGTTCCACGATTTCTAACATGCATCGCACTTCATTACATAGTCTTTAGAATCCTTAAAGATACTGGGCCAATAGAATCCTGCTTCGTAAACTTTTCTTCCTGTAACTGAAGCACTATGATGTCCCCCGGTTGGACCATAATAGCAGTGTTCCAAAATTTCAAGGATTTCACATCCAGCAACGCACCTTCTCATTACATTGTCCAGACATAATCTAAATGTGTATGGTTTGTCCCAAAAATAATTCTTCACTTGAGAGAAGAACTGCTTTTTCTTTTCCGGTATCCATTTGGGAGGTACCACTTTTCCGATAATGTAGTTGACATAATCTGCGTACCATGGCTCTTCGTCATTTAGCTTGGCTTTTAATATCTTCAAATGCTCATCGGGAAATTTATCTTTGATTTCTTCTTCAGCTAATTCCCCTATATTCGGATTATTATGTCTTGATAGGTGATCAGCAGCCAAGTTTTCCGCTCCTTTTTTTTTAATCTTTTATCTCGATATTGAATCCTTGAAGAAGCAGAACCCTTCTGATAAGTCTTGGTTTGGCATCCTGTTTGCTGAACAAATACCTTAAAGCAGAATGATCAGTGTAGACTATAGTTTTTGATAAAATGAGATAAGGGCGGAATTTGTCAAAGGAGAAGACAACTGCTAGAAGTTCATTTTCGGTGGTGGTGTAATGTGCTTGGGCATCGTTTAGAGTTTTGCTAGCATAATAGATAGGTTTGAATTTTCCGTCTATTCTTTGTCCTAAGACTGCCCCTACTGCAAAATCACTAGCGTCGCACATTAATTCGAAAGACATACCCCAATCTGGAGATATTATGATAGGCGCGGTGGTCACTATTTCTTTTAGTTTATTAACTGCTTTTTTACAATCTTTGGAAAAATCAAACTTAGCGTCTTTCATTAAAAGCTGGGTCATTAGTTTGGAAATCATGGAAAAATCTTTTATGAATCTGCGATAAAACCCAGCGTGCCCTAAGAAACTTCTAACGCCCTTCACATTTGTAGGATAAGGTAATTTGGCAATTACATCGATTTTAGCTTTGTCAACTTCGATTCCTTTCCCAGATATTTTATGCCCCAAAACAATACCTTTATTTACCATAAAATGGCATTTTTCCTAGTTTAGCACAAGGTTGGTCTCTTCACATCTGCCGAGCATTTTATCTAAATTATTAAGACATTGGTCAAAGGAATTATCAAATGCCGAGAAATATTCCATAAAAACTTCTATGAAATCTTCTACCATGTCATGAAATATTGCCGTCATGCACCTTTGAAAAGTTGCCAGAGCATTGCATAATCCGAACGGCATCCTCCTATAGGCACAATTCCATAAGGACAGGTGAAGGTTGTCTTCTCTTGATCTTCTGGTGCGATTGAGATTTAGAAAAATCCTGAAAATCCATCAAGAAAACAATAATACTCATTTCTAGACAATCGCTCCAGCATTTGATCGATAAAAGGGAGTGGAAAATAATATTTTCACGTTGCGTCATTTAATTTAAGCTAGTCGATGCACACGCGCCATCCTGTCACTGTTTGAAATGGTATTAACTCGTTGTTGTCGTTTAACACTACGGTCGTTCCTCCTTTTTTAGGGACAACATGAATAGGGCTTACCCAAGGACTGTCTAAGATAGGGTAAATTAGCCCTGAATCAAGTAACCTAATGATCTTGTCTTCAACCACATCTTGAACTTTTGGATTTAGACGTCTCTAAGGTTTGATGACAGGCTTGAAGCTTCCTTCCATTAAAATTTTGTGAGTGCAAAATGACGGGCTTATTCCCTTGATGTCCGACATCTTCCAAGCGATTGCTCCCTTTTGTTTTTCAAGAATCCGTAGAAGTGAAGTTTTCTCTTTTTCTGTTAGTTTAGATGAAATAATCACTGGACAAGTTTCATCTCCTTTAAAGTAATCATACTCTAAGTGAGAAGGCAAGTCTTTGAGTTCTGGTTTCTTTTTGTCAATTTCAATAGCACTAGCGGAATAGAGATGCTCGCTTAGCGTTTCTTCTTGTTCATGTGTTTCTTGTGGATATGGCGTATTAATATGATCGATACGCCATATGGGTATCTGAAAGTTAGGCCTACGATTTTCAGAATCAGGTCGATTGATGCCATCTTCCAGGTTGTCATTTTCCAGTCGTTCTTGGGCTGTTAATTGTATGACCGCGTCTAGATCATCAATCCTGTAACATTCATCGTCCTCCGTACGAGGTTTTTTCATTGATTGGTCGACGTCAAAAATCACTTCCTCGCTTCCAACCCTGAGTGTTATCTTCTTGTGAAATACATCAATCATGGCTCGGGCGGTTGCTAAAAATGGTCTTCCCAAGATTATCAGAATTCTAGAGTCTTCTCGCATATCTAGTATAACAAAATCAATAGGGAGGATGAATTTATCAATCTTTATGAGCACGTCTTCTGCTATTCCTCGCGAATACTTGATGGATCTGTCTGCTAGTTCCAAGCTCATTCTTTTTGGTTTTGGTTCCCCTAAGCCTAGTTTCTCGTACATCGTGTAAGGCATTAGGCTTATACTAGCTCCCAAGTCTGCTAAAGCATTATCAATATGTAAATGCCAGATATCACACGGTATAGTGAAGCTTCCTGGGTCTTTCTCTTTAGATGGGAGTTTATTCAACAAGACTGTAGAGCATCTTTTATTCATTGTTACGGTGTAGGATTCTTCTAATCTTGCTTTTGTTTGATAGTAGACCTTTTAGAAACTTAGCGTACTTCGGCATTTATGCAAGAGCTTCGATGAATAGGATGTTTATATGGATTTGTTTAAGATTTTCTAGGAATTTTCTTTCTTGGGCTTAATCTTTTTCCTTTCTCAATCGGTGCGAAAAAGGTATTGATAATGGTTGCAGTTCGTTAGTTTGGTTTTTTTAGGTTTGGTTTTTGTGGGGATTTCATCTGGAGTTATTGGTTCGTCGTGAATGGGTAACGGGTGTTTATTGGTATTTGAGTTGTCGCCAATGGGTTCAGTTGTGGATTTTCCTCCTCTAGTGGTTACTCCTTTGGCCTCACATCCTACCATTTGGGCTTTATTAATGTCCCTCGACAGTCCGTATATTTTGAATTCAAGCTTGCTTAGTGAGTTGTTTCTTTTTTAAGGAGGAGCTCATTGGTTGTTCTGAATTCTCTAATGAATGCATCCATTTTCTTGTGTTCCTGTTTTCCTTCCTCAATGAATTTATTCACAATTTCTTCCGTTGTTAATCTTCTTTTAGGATAAGGAAACTAGAATGGGTCGAGCAATGCCCTTGCCATGAAAGACATAATTCAAAGTAAAGCTATTCTAACAGAATTAAGTTTACAGGAATTTTAGCGAGCTACTGTCGATACGCCGTATATGGGTGAATGAATACAGCGTATGGTCAGCAGAAACTTGATACGCTATATCTAAAACAGAGAACTAAGTACGCCGTATTCAACTGGTGGATACGGCGTATCAGGAGATCAGACAGAACAAAATACTATTTAAAAATAATTAAATGCGAGAATTTAAATAAACAATTTAAAACACACAATGCGAATAAATACAAATAAAATTTAAATAATTAGATTAAACTAAACTAATTAATTAATGGTTAGAAATACTAATAAGAATAAGGTTTAATTAATTCACTCCCCGACAACGACGCCAAAAACCTGATGTGCTGTCGTGTAGGGTTAATTATTTGATTATCAAGTTTTAAATTTAAATTTAGCCGACAAACCTAAAACAACACTTTAACGAGTAGTGTACCAGGTCAAGATGGAGTTTGCGGTAAGTATGGTGTCGAACACTAAGAGTGGAACATTAATCCTATATTCTATCAGTATTTTAATTAGTCTATTTACTGGTTAAACCTATGCTATGTACGTTGTCTAATGATATGGGGTTTTCAACTTGAGAGACTGGCATAGGTTTGGTGGAAACGAATATCAATTCAATAGACAATAAACACAAAATAAGAAAATCAGAAGATATAAAAGCGGTACAAGCCAAATGATAGAAAACTGTATTAGCCATATTAAATCCGGTTCAATGCTGGTTTGTTTGTTTTAGTGCAATGATTTACTTATCTCGAAGCGGCATATCATTCTTAAGACTTAGGCGGGACATCATCCTAAGACCTAGCACGATTAATCATGTCACAATGAACGCATCCGCATAAAGCATCCTTTAGTTTAATTATAATCTATCTTAGGGAATCAAAGCAATGGTGATCATGTTAAAACCCTAGCCCAATGGGACTTTACCCACTAATTGTTTGATGGTGTTTCATATACTGGTAGTCCACAATTCAAATCTTTATTAGTTATATAAGAGCATGATTGCTGAAACATAAACAGGTCACCTACCGGTCCAACTAAGCTTATAATTTAAAGACAAAGACAAAACATTATTTGTGACCTTATTGGTCCAGTAATATCACTAGTATAAAAAGTGGTATTGGTCACACCAAAAATGTGTGACTATATACATATAGTCACACACGCGAAAAGTTTCATGTGTGACAAAAGGTCACGCGGCCATAGGTCACCTACGCATTTAATGTAACAAGTAACCTAAGCAAGTAAGCAAGTAGTGTGTATGCACTTTGAAAATGTTTGCTGTGATGCAATGCTTGTGAAAACGGTTATAGTCTAGGGTAAAATATGCAATCTAGTTCTCTATAGCCAGTGCTCTGATACCAATCTGTAACACCCCCAAAAATGTGTCGCAGCAGAAATGTGTCCGGGGGCGTTACTTCATAATACAACAACACCAGATACAAGAGAGCGACCTCTAAATGTGTCGTTTGAAAAGTAATCTCGTTGATTTCCTTGAAAATGATATAACATTTGTCCTATAATTGCATCACAATGAAAAGCTTGAAAACAACCCAACGAGATTTGATCATTTATATATAAGTAGAAATCCATGAATGAAATCTTGTCATTTTAGACTCCAATGCACATCAAGTAAGCCAAGCATCTAATTCACCTTAGAAAAACAAGCTTAAAAAGTGTCAACATAAAGTTGGTGAGTTCATAGATTTGTTTAAGTATAAATATTGAACCAAGGTTCTGTAAAGTGTGTATGACCATTTAAATCCTTAAATGTCCTTCCAAAATGTATGTATAATTTTTAGAAATCAAATAGTTGTAAAGTATGCATGACCATTTCAAATCCCAAAATAGTCACAAAAATGTACGTATGAACGTTGTACCGCAATTGTTCAAAGCATGTATGATATTTATATATATATCACCAAAATGTTTCAAGTATTTATTGCCACTTTATTCAAGGCACAGTAAATATTTATGTGTGTAAAAAACAATGATTACAATTACTCTAAGTTCATGAAACCGATGCACTATGTACCCCTCGTAGGTGTCCCCTCCAAGAACACCCGGACAATAATGAAAACCATATGTACCCATCACAGGTGTCCCCTCCAAGAACACTCAGGCAGTAATGAATATGTACCCCTCACAGGTGTCCCCTCCAAAAACACCGGGCAGTAATGAATATGTACCCCTCACAGGTGTCCCCTCTAAGAACACCGGGCAGTAATGAATATGTACCCCTCACATGTGTCCCTTCCAAGAACACCGGGCAGTAATGAATATGTGCCCCCTCGCAGGTGTCCCCTCCAAGAACACCGGCCAGTAATGAATATGTGCCCCTCGCAGGTGTCCCCTCCAAGAACACCCAGGCATTTACTTGTAGTTATCAGTTCAATCCGCTTAAGTTAATCCGTAATCATTTTAAAAGTAAAGTATGTATTTTAGACCAAAAATAAAGTCAAATAATGTATCCCATAGCGAGCTATGTAAATGAGTATGCAAACCAATTTGTAATCAACCATGTAAACGCATTTGCAAACAAGCATGTTCTCACCCCAAAAATATATGTAAAACAAGTAAAACATGGGGCTATAAACTCACATTGATGATGAAGAACGATTGGCAGGAATGTACACATTGAGTACAAGACAAAACGAAAACTGGAACGGCTCGACCAAGAGGTTGCAACTTAACTTAACTGCTAAGTCCCACTAGCCTAGGATAATGAATTTGGGTTTCCCGATGGATAGTCACCTCAACGCGACACGTTGATAAAGATTTAGATCTCAAGTTGTAATAGTTTAGTGGTTGGTTAAATAAAGTAATTCGAAAATAAACGCAAAGTGTGTAATATATGCCGTATATATTACTTATATGAAAAATAACAATTATATAACTCATACTGTGAATTATATGACAAAGACAAACAATCCAAGGATTAATATGAAATGTATAATACTTTGCAAGTATTATATAAGAAGTGTGAGTAAATAATTAAACCAAACAGTTTGACATGTTTTCGGAAATCACCACTTAATAAAAGTTCTTGTATATAAGTAAACACATGTTTTAAAGTCTTTACTTTGTCCATTAATCAGGAATTATAAAATAATATAATATTTTATAATTTAGTATTCATTTCCTCGACGGGTCTTAGTTAAACTAGTTGTCTCATTTACAAAAGTGTAGTTCTCATTCGTTTATCTGGTGATTGTATAATTACAAATTAACGATCTTAAGACTATATAACTTCGTCTTTTATCGGTTTTTCTAAAATAATAAAAATTATAATGAAATTTATTAAGTATATAACTTTTTATAATTTCGGCATGAACTATTCGTTATACCACGTTTCCCATTTTCGCAAAACTCAACGTTTTCCCTTAATCAATATATGTTGCAATTATTCTCGTTTCGATATTTCTAACACCCGCGTGTTCTAGATATAATATGTATATATGTTATTATATCTAAACTAAACAAAATAATAAATATCATATTTATTTAACCATTTTAAACCACCACTTAATCCGATTTTATATTTTACCGAAACTTAACATGTTTTATATTAGCCGATTTATATAAACCAAACGCACCCTTATTGGTTTTCTGCTCACCCAAACGCACCCCTTATGGTTTTTCTGTTAACCCAAACGCTCCTACTGCTGTTAAACCCAAACCCAAACGCACCCCTTGATGCAATCTGCTGAACCAAACGCCCCTTTTGGCAGTTCTATTAACCCAAATGTACCCGTTTGGCTGTTTCGTAGCCAACCAAACGCACCCTTATTGTATTCCAGCAAACCAAACACCCCTGATGTGTTAACTGCCATACTAAACGAACCCTAACCGTGTCAAAAACTAGAAACAAACACCCCCTTACGTTTTCTATTAAGCCAAACGCACCCTATGTGGGTGACTGCCACCCAAACCCACCCTATGGTGGTGGCTGTCCCGAGACCCAAAGCACCCTTTGGTGTAACCCAACGCACCCTATTGGTGGTGTTGAATCCAGAAAAGCAAACGCACCCTATGTGCCAATAAAAACAGAAACAAATACACCCTTGTTGGTGGTTTATAACCGAACGAAAACAAATACCCTTTTTGGGTTGTTTAAAATAACCAACGCACCCTCTGGTGCAATAATCAAAACTAAACGCACCCATTGGTGTTGCGTGGTTGTGATGGTGATGATGTCGTGGTGGAGAGGGTGGTGTTAAGATGATGATGATGACGTGATGATAATGGTGGCGTTGGCTGTGGTGACGATGGTACTGTGGTGTCGGCGGTGGTGTTGGTTGTGGTGGCGGCAGCGGGGTGGTGATGATGGCGTTCGGTGTAGGCGGCGGCGGTGGTGGGTGGAGATGATAGGGATGGTGCGTGGCGGCGAGTGGTTCGGTGGATCGGATAGATCAGGGATGGATCTACACATTTGAAAAATTTTGGGGTGGCGGCCGGTGGCCAGAAAAGTGGCCGGAGGTGATGGCGGCGGCAGTGGAACTCGCCGGAAAATTTTGGGAGAGAAAGAGAAGTGTATGTGTGTGTTTATAAGAATGAAAAATGAAAAGAAAATATATATAACTTATATATATATATATATAAATATTTTAAAAGTTATAAATAAATGTGACAAGTCTCAATAAGTTTGGGGGTTAATTTTATAAATATTTCACATGGACCAAAAGTGTAAATTTTGGTAAATAATGATTCGGGGCTCGTTTAAGCTACTTAACGGAGGATTCAAAGCACGAGACTTGCGCCATTGCGTTACAAATAATTTTTCCCATAAAAACGAGTATTCACTCGACTAATTTTCATAAACGTTTTATAAAATTTATTTAAAACGTTTATTATTTATTGTATATTACTGATAAACTTTGTCCGTAAAATGATCTTTTACTCGAATATTTGCGTCTTTAACAAACGTTACTGAATATAATGATAACTAATTTATTAAATATTTTTATTTAATAAAAAATGTTAATTAAATATTTTTTCTTTATTTTCCTGTCGGTACGCGTTGGTTGTTCTTGATTCTAAAATCTTGCGAGGGTATTTAGGCCATTTTCTGCTTGTTTTCGGGTCTCGGGCAAAACTAAAAAGTTGTCCGGAATGTCGTTTTACATCAAATTGCTTTAGAGTCCGAGTCGTGAAAACGTGATTTAGTGGGTCATTTTTTGATAAGTCAGCTTAGGAATAACATATATCTCCTTTAAATATGTTCCGAAAAATTACCGGTTACGCGGTAATCGCTTTTATGTGACAATAAAAGATCAAAAGTCAAAAAGTCAATTCAGACCCAAAAGGTCAAAAGGTAAAATAGTCATTTAATATTCCGAAAATTGCCAGTTGTTACATTTAGTCACATACAATTAAACATAGAGTGGCCAAAAGTTTTAATATGTGTGACCATATGGTGTTTAAAGTGAAGAAATGTGTATTTTGTGTGACTATTGTTCATCCAATGACCACATGAATTTTATGTTTGTGTGACCCTTTGTAATATTTAGCCATACAAAGCATGTTTGTTTTGGGTATTTAGTCACATAGAACTAGGCATAAAGTGACCAAAAGTGTTAATAAGTGTGACCATATGGTGTTTAAATTGAAGGAGAATGTGTATTTTGTGTGTACTATTGATATCAATGACCATGTAATTGAAGTTTGTGTGACCTTTTGTAATATTTAGCCACACAAAGCATGTTTTTTTTGTATTTAGTCACATACAATTAAGCATAAAGTGACCAAAAGTGTTAATAAGTGTGACCATATGGTGTTTAAATAGAAGAAATGTGTATTATGTGTGACTAATGTTCATCCAATGGCCACATGAATTTTATGTTTGTGTGGCCATTTGTAATATTTAGTCACACAAAGCATGTTTCTTTTGGGTGTTTAGTCATATACAATTAAGCATAAAGTGGCCAAAAGTGTTAATAAGTGTGACCATATGGTGTTTAAATTGAAGAAATGTGTATTTTGTGTGACTATTGATCATCCAATGGTCACATGAATTTTATGTTAGTGTGGCCTTTTGTAATATTTAGTCACATAAAGCATGTTTGTTTTGGGTAATTTTGTCACATTAATTAAGATAAAAGTAGCAAATGTGTTAAATAAGTGTGGACCATTATGGTGTTTAAAAGTAAGAAATGTGTATTTTGTGTGACTATTGATCATCCAATGGCCACATGAATTGTATGTTTGTGAGGCCATTTGTAATATTTAGTCACACAAGGCATGTTTCTTTTGGGTGTTTAGTCACATACAATTAAGCATAAAGTGGCCAAAAGTGTTAATAAGTGTGATCATATGTTGTTTAAATTGAAGAAATGTGTATTTTGTGTGACTATTGATCATCCAATGGTCACATGAATTTTTTTGTTTTAATGTGCCTTTTGTTAACATTTCGTCACAACAAAGTGTTTGTTTTGGGTAATTTAGTCAACATATATTAAGCATAAAGTAGCCAAAAGTGTTAATAAGTGTGACCATATGGTGTTTAAAGTGAAGAAATGTGTATTTTGTGTGACTATTGATCATCCAATGGCCACATGAATTTTATGTTTGTGTGGCCTTTTGTAATATTTAGTCACACAAAGCATGTTTTTTGGGTGTAGTTAGTCACATTACAATTAAAGCATTAAAAAGTGGACCAAAAAAGTTTGTTAATACAGTGTGACCCATATGCTGGTTTAAGGTGAATAATGTGTATTTTGTGTGACTATTGATCATCAATGGCATATAATTTTATGTTTGTGTGACATTTTGGTATATTTAGTACAAAGCATGTTGTTTTGGGTATTCTAGTCACTCTACAATTAAACATTATATGACAAAAGTGTTATAAGTGGTGGGACCAGGTCCGTGTTTAAAGGGGAGAAATGTGTATTTTGTGGGGACTATTAATTATCCAATGGCCACATGAATTTGATGTTTGGGTGGTCTTTTGTAATTATTAGTCAACAAATAATTAAGCAACAGTGACAAAAAGTGTTAATAAGTGTGACCATATGCATCTTTTAGTCACATTTAAGAAATCATCTATATCAAACAAAATTCAATATATAATCAAATAAATTCACAATACAATAAAACTGGAATGTATATAACTCTAACCCAATATAAAAATTGTAATGTGTTATTTTTACTAATACTTTTCATAACTAGCTTCTGGAATACTCTTTTTATTAGCTTCTTTTGCATGGCATCACTAGACGACGTAAAAGTTTTTGCGCTTCGTTTATACTTTAGGTGCAGTTTTGTTCTCTCTAGTGATCATTTGTATTGTATCTTGGTGGTGTTGCTGCAGGGAAACATAAAAGCCGCATGTATCAAAACACTGGAATTAAATATGATGAATTATATATAATCGGTAGGTTATAGAACACATGTGTACCCTTTGGATCCAAACAACTTGATTCTTTGGCCATGCAACAAAACTCACATACTGCTCCAAAACTGTTGTGCAAACGTTACTTCCTACATTCGGTATTAATTGCTTGCATCACTAGTGATTTATCATTTGACACTTTGTAGAAATTCTTTGGGAGTGCTATGTTATGAAGCATTATTTTCCATCACTCTTGTATCCGGTACCCTCTGCAATAATAGTTGTTTTCTTTAAGTGCCAAAGTCTGCATCTTTATTGCCTATAAAAGAATTTGTTGATGTTTGTATCAGAATTAATTAAAACAAAGGAATATTGAAAACATGTGAAATACATACTTGTTGTAGTACCGGACACATTTTCTTTGGTTGAGTATCTTGACTTGAAGAATCTTTAGGTTTGACTAGTGTTTTCTTAGCTGCCCACAGACTTAATAGTTTCCGTATGCATATAAATACACTGTAAATATAAAGACATTGTATACGAATTCAAAAATCACAGGGGGTGTTTTTAGTTAATTACTTACCCTTTTTGCATTCCTTTCGAATGCTGCATCATTATGATCACATCCAAAACAGTTGTTCCGCATCCTCATCAGCACTGTATTTATTGGATGAAAAAAATAGTTGTTCCGCCCTCCTCATCAGCGCTGCTATTTATAGGATTAATGTCCACCGGAGACACCTGCAATATAAATTAAAAAATATATAGACTCATCAGTTTAGGATCAGTGCCTGCTATCTATAGTGTTGGGATTAAAAGTCTTCTTGATGCTGTTTGGATTACTGCTGCTCATGTTTGAAGTTAATGCTGCTTGGTTGATTTAATGCTGCTAGTGAACGTCAAAAACAATATGCTAAGTGTTTACTACTGCTAGTACAAAGTTAGTAATGCTAGTGAATATATTAGTATTGCTCATGGTTAAGACTTCTCAAAGAAGTTAATGCTGCTGAAGAAGTTAATACTGCTAGTGTATAAGTTAGTACTGCTTGTTAGTTAGTACTACTTAGTGTATAAGTTAGTGCTGTTAGTGTTAATTAGAAAATGAAATTGTTAACAACATAAAAAAATGTCTTACATTTGGTGGTGTCAATTGAGTTGACATGACTGCGACTGCCCCCCATGTGCAGCCAACTGATTCTTCAGTTTAGAAACCGTTCCCTCTTTGTGACATCTTGTTGGACAAATTCTGGATTAATAGTTCTTTTTATTGACGTTCGCGTCTCTCATTATCAAGTTGACTTTATAGTAACAAAATTCTTTCATCAAATGCTTGTCTGCTTTGAGGAAGATCAAAATACCTCTTGTATGTAACTCCACTTCCCACTCCTCTTGCATAACCTCCCTTTTTCCTTACCTAATACAACTGTCATGGCATCAGTGCCATGATCAACCTTCAAGGTTCCTTCTTTGATCTTGTCCTTAGTTTCTTTCTGCACACACAATATGGAAAATATGTTATTATACGAAAATAAACATAATAATAAAATTTGCAGTCAAACTTACAAGTTTATCTCCCACTGATCTAATCTCATCATCTGGATATTCTCCGTCTTTGTTTACCCTTCCTTTCAACCACAGTGTACCACGCGCGGGTTGTTCATCTGGTTCAATTTCTTTTTTTCGATCTTATAAACATCAAATACATACACATGTAAGTTAAACTAATATAAACGAAAGTATGATGCTATAAAATGCAAATGTGCAAATGTGTAATCTTACCATTTTCTCTTTTACAAGTGCGTATCCACCTCATCCCATTGTATGCTGATAAACAGACTTGGAACGCGCCATTTTAGCTGCAACTGATTTCACCTTGCAACACAAAATCATAAGGCGTTTAGATGTAGTAATGCTGCTAGTATAGAAGTAATATATATGGAAACACAAAATTATGAAAGATATATGGACTTCAATAAAAATGACTAATTATATATTACAAAAACCATAATACGGCTCGTTTATTGACATAAATACATTCTGTCAAATATAGTATATATATAATGAGAAAACACCATCATTACCAAGTCTTACACACTACCCTACCCATTCTTTTATCTTGAATATCTCCATTCACATGCTACGTATGGTAAACCTAATACAATTTCAATTTCAAAAAGCAAGAAATAGTGAAAATTCTATAATAGTATTAGAAATGAGTAATGATGATAACAGTATTATAAAATTTCACTATGATTCAATAGTAGTATAGGGCCAATCACATGTAACATCTCAGTAACCCATCCAACATCTTGAGTAATAAAAAATTGGGAAACCTTTCATGAAACAAATTAGATCAAAGACATAAAAACTGAAAACAATAAGTAAAGTATACGGTTCAAGTTCAAGTTTTGTTGAGTACAAAGAGCTAAGTGGGCGTCGACTTTAGAAGAGGTAGCAACCAAGTCCAAACCATACCACCACCTTTCCTTCTCACCATCATCCGTCAAGCTTAGGACCATGGTAAGTCATTCTTGTAGTTTAACAATGTCATTCATCATGTAGCTTAACGAAAGCCTCGGCCTTGCATGGGTCGCACACGACTTATAACGAAAGCATGTCTAATATGTACGCGCGCATATGAATAATCTTGTCGTGGCCTGCATGAAATAACAATATGCATAACTATATGAATAACCAAGGTAAACAACTTAGCATGCGAAGCATAGTAACCCAAGCCAACAACCGTTATGCGTGGAAAACTAAAAACGACCAAAGTAACTATGCAACAAACCTTAAACACATATGTAATGGCTAATAAGTTATAGGATCTACTCGTGAGTCGTTGTAAAGAAACTTCTTTGATGTGACTCTTGTAGTCGTAGTGCGAGCATGACCATACTTGACTCAAGGACAAACCATGGCAAGCTTTGGCGCGTGGTGTGCATTGCAAAGTCATGATAAAAGCGAGCACACTACCACCATTGTCGAAACCCTCGAGTTTGGCAGCAGCTACTGCTACTGTTACAGCCATTGGCTGCGAAGAGCATCACCATCACCTTAGTTTTGACCCCTATATTTCGTGACTAACCCTAAAGAGATAATACTATGCGAAGTAACAAGAGGAACCTACATATATATAAGGGTGCGTGGGTCCAAGGAGCGGACACCACAATAGTGGTTGTCAAACTCCTGTTGGGCTGCGACTCAAATCAGAAAAGAGAAGGAGAAGAATAACCATGCGAGTGTAATGGAAGGTTAAGCTATACGTGCATACATATAAGTGAAGAAGAAAACATATATATATGAATGATTAAGGGTGCGTGGGTGGGAGACAAAGACCACAGCAGTGGTTGTCTGTTGTGTTCGACAGAAACCAGGGGAAGGGAAACAAGAAAAGGAGCCATGTGGGTTTTTATAATACATGTGGGTTTTATAATAATACTTGTGGCATTTCTTTTAGAAACTTACATGAACACATAAGCACACATATGCGTAGGACATTTTATAACATCGGGACGTAAAGGAATATGGAACCATGCGTATGGTTCGAGCTTCAGATAACCAAATCCAAGGGGTTGGAGAAACTCTTTAACGAACCAAAAATTATTTCGATAAGTAAGAAATTTAAATAATGTCTTTCGGTGGTTTAAAAGTGATGACAACGAAACTAAGTTTTAAACGATTAGATAAATTAACACGGTTAATATAGATTTTTTTACGCTAAAAATGCATTTAAAGCTTGTTCGTTTTTTTTAAAACGTGAAAGATTATAAAAGTAAAAGAATTTAAAATATAATGGTGGTATATTATTATTTGGGAAAGTCAAAGGATTTAAAAATGTATTTTCTGATAATAAACTTGAACGAGTCGTACGAACCACGATACACTTATATAAAACCAATAATTATACAAATAAAGTAATGACCACGATGTAGATAAATAAATGTGATAATAAAAATATATATACTTAGTAATTTACAAATGATGCTTGTATATTTCTTAGACATGAATCACCTGGACTTGTGAATGTGACTTGCGACGCATAAAAGTTTAAATTCTTGTATAGATACTCGTAGCTATAAAATCGTCCCTAGAGCCAATGGTTTAATCAACACTTTGGCAATGTAAAACGTTAACTCCTAACGACAATAACCTCTTGACCAATTGCATAGTTTACTGCATACATTAATTTTAGAATGTAAACTCAGTAGCTGTTATAATCAATTAGGTGTTTGACTGAGTCGCTATTTGACGTGCCTTAATCCATTCCTAATCTCCATCGATTAACTGACAAGGTGAGTTTTCATAGCCCCTACTTTACTGTTTTAAATCATCTTTTGGGGTGAGAACATTGCTTATTTTTAATAGTTGAACACAAGTATATTATTGATTTACTATTGGGTCTAAGTCCCTATTCAACCCAACTTACTATATTATGAACCGTCAATTTCTTGACCGGATGACCGGTTGAGGGAGCGCGAATGTTATGGATAGATCTATCGGGATTGACGTCCCTGTTTGTCTTGGACTGACATTAGTCAAGCAAACACAGTTTCATTTGAGTCAGTTACGGATGTCGCAGGTTGGACATCTGCATGGGTTTATCTATGATGGTACTTGTTAACGCTTCAGTGTCATGAGCTTAGACAATAGTAAATACTTTTCATTGTGATATGTAGGATTTCTATATTTCATGCTATGGTTATAAATCTTGTGGTTCATCGCTATTATCAAACTACAAAACCTATGAACTTACCAACTTTATGTTGACACTTTAGCAATGTTTTTCTCAGGTGATCTATATTACGGAATATATGGAGTCTGCATTGGTATATTGGCATGTAGAGGTCTATCTCTCGTATCAAGTTCTCTTCACGCCATGAAGTCATAATCCCAAACCCAGTCTTCCGCTGCAGTGAATTTGGGGGTGTGACAGATTGGAATGAGAGCCACTTGGTTATAGAGAACTAGGTTGCATTAGTAACTCTAGACTATAACTGGCTCTTAAGTACATATCATAATAGCATCCATACTATCTATTACTATTTACTTCCTAAGTTAACAACTGCTTGGCACGATATCATTAAATAACTAAATTACCGCTTATCCGTCATGAAATACATGTTTCACTAAGCCACACATTATCATTCACCATCTTGGAATAACATATCATATGGATTACGCATTTGTATCATCCTAGTGCAAGGAAACTGCCATAACTCTCTCCAAATAATTAACCCTGTAATCAATATCACACTACGAAGAGTCACTTACATAATATTATGGACGTTGTTAGTAATTACATCCGTACTATCTCATTTTGTGAGGGTTACTTACATAAACACTTCGGGATGCCTTGCTAATCACCCACTCGTTACCCCATTACACAAGGAATCTTTATAGCAACTGTTGTAAAATACCTATACTACTATCTACTATGTCGGTATACCCTTGAAAGTATTTCAAAGTATATAAAAACCTACCAAAAAGCACGTGCCGCTTGAATACACCAATAATTGGCGAATGTCACATCATCGGGAAACGTGAACAACAAACTCATAATGGGAAGAAATTGAAAACACGCCCGGTAAAAGTAAGATACAATAGTCGCAATTAGCAGTCACAACTACGGAAAGAAATTTAAGACATAAAGGTTTACACCAGCCCTGAGTCAAGAATAATATGAACTCCATGGATATGCACCTATTATCCGAAAGCCTACCACACTATCCGGTCACCCGCTTGGGTCTTAACATAAGGATACCACCAATAATTACGAGTAAATTTCCCAAACAAACAAGAAACATCCGAACGCTTAAATCCAACACTCCTCTATATATCCTCGAGACATAGTATGCATAATCATTCAAAACATGCAATACACCTTACCTCAAAAATTAATAACACTCATAAGTTAATTTTTACTCAGATATGGGATGTAAAAAGAAGAAGCCCTATTTTGTCATATGCAGGGCGTATCCGAAAAATGTCTCAATCACTTTCCAGCAACGTACCTGAAAACTCCTCAGAACAGGAAGCCGCCACGGGATACTCCATTCCAAGAAGAATGGATTCGCCAACCTCTCGGGCAACCCAATTACCTAAACCAGAATTAACTTTGACCCCTGCTACAGGGCGTGAACACTCCTAAGAAATAAATAACCTCAGTGCTCATGCACTAATATCACAAGCGCCTGCCATCTCGAAAGAGAAGCAGATCACCATCATCGCCATTCTTCATAGATGACATTACCTTCTCTGACAGTAAACCAGCATCCGAGACATCAGAACTCAACCCAGAGGATGTGACGGCCAGACTAGAGGACTTGGAAGTAAAGATTGACACTCTTTATGCAGACACCGAGGACAAAGAGCTCTTGATCTCCAAATTGCAGGATTCTCTTACAGCTGCCGAAAGTGAGATCGCAATATTACAGATAAGGGTAGCTGATACCGAGAGCAGGCGTGCTGAGGAACATGAACAAATTCAGACAATTTAGCCCACCTTGGCCTGTAAGCAAGACAACCAGACTTGCTATAACAATGTATCCCAAGCTTGCAAAGGATTAATGAAGACTTGTACTTTGCTTTATGGAAATATTAATAACAATTCTGCCTAAAAAAAAGTTTATGCGTTTTACAGTTTTACCTAGTATAAACCATATATTTAATAATTTTTAGAATGACAAGCATCGTAATGCGTTAATGAAATAATACTATCGAAAATTTCTAATCAGTACAAAACAAGTATGCTCATTGCCCAACAAATGAAGAAGACAACCATGTGCCTAGAAAACAGAAATAGGGAAGCTATTTCCGATGAAATCTATGAAACTTGAAGGATCATTTCAAAAGGGCCACACATCGTACTTCGGACAAGAAACAGTAATCCCTACAAAAAAAATCAATTTCTTTCTTCCACTATTCGATATTTTGTCAGTCTAAAATCCTTCTCATTTACAACCAATAAACGCTCTTCCAATGAAAATGGAAATACTAAACACATCTAAAGACTTACCAGGTAATAACTTTGAATCATACCCAGATGCAAGGTAGGGCACATATCAACATATGAGTATAACGAGAAAGATTAAACCATAAAATACATAACGCGAAGCCCTATTTAATCAGATCCATAGTATTTTCGTTCATAATACAACAAAATGCAAAATATAGGAAATACAACAAAGATATAAAATGCTAAAACAACCGATACATCGCCGCGTGAGAAGAAGCACATCGGGTAGACAAGCAAAACAAGCAAGGTGATAATGATGATCATGACGGGAGTAAAAATCTCGATTGGAAACTCCATGGGGATCGGTAACCGACAATTTGGGAAAGAGAATGAAAAACTTGATATAGTGGAATGGACAAAAATTCGAGATAAGAAACAAGTACAGTGGAATAGGAGAGATATAAGAAAAAAAGGGGCGGCGTAGTGGGTAGGAGTTGTGAGGAATACTGATTTAAAATAATTATGATGGACAAGTTATGTCTAGAAAGAGTGATTGCAATCAAACCCTAAACTTTCAACAAAAGTGATTATTATGCTGAGATAATGGGGGAATTTGGTATTCGCTATTTTATACATATCTTTTACCTTGAAAAACGAACCCAAAAGACCAAAAACATAATAAAAAGGGCAAATATATGTTTGTTTTTGTGTTTGTTTTTGTATATGTGCAGGTACGGATAGTAACAAAAGGACAAAAAAATAAAGACAAAGCAGACAAAACTGAGCACGGGATCGGACAGAGCGCGAGAAGACGAGTTCAACGGTGCCTTCGGGTTTTATTGGGCCAGCCCGTGACCCATTTAAATGGGCCGGGCTAGCCCATTGTTAATTAACCCTAATTATATAAGCCTAAGATGGAATCAAGAAGTTTGAAATTAAAGAAAAAATGAAGAGGATGACGTCGGCTTTTGGTCACCATCATGTGCCAAGAAAATAAATCCCAACTATACATGTGCTCCTCCACTATCTATGAGAGGACGAATAGCATGTTTACACGTGGCTTTGAATAGAGATTCTATCTCAAATCATACTTTAGTTATAAATGTGAGAAAGTGAAAATGATCCAACAATCCAAATAACTGCGTTGAATGGAAGCTAGACGAATGGCCACGTGGCACAAGACAAGCGGTAGATCTATTTGATTTTCTTATGCCAATCCGTGTGATACATA
>BQNB010081641.1:3216-29564 GCA_026074375.1 Tanacetum coccineum
AATCAGAACACTTTTATATTGAACTTTGAATCTGCCTAAGTTACAGATTACAAACTATGATTTGCTATTCGATCTCTATGATCTTCTATAGAACTATCTCTACCAACTATGCCTAGGGATCCTTTTATAGACTAAGGAAACCCTAATGGGATTTACAAAACGCGTATAAAGATAATGCATATCTTTTCCTAAGATATCTCATGCATATCTTTAACTCTAACTAATTTCTACGTAAGCAGACTTAACTATTACATAAACAGTATTAACTATTTAATACTGCCAGTACTAACTATGATAAACCTTCTACCAGTACTAACTATTACACTAGCAGAACTAACTTCAATACTAACAGAATTAAGTCTGTTATACAAAATTCCTAACAACTCTGATGAATAAAGGAATGATAACTAAATTTTCCAAAAACGTCTCTTTACGATTCGTTTTCTATGATTATGACTGTTGTACTATGAAATAATACCCCAGATTAGCTTCCGCTGCTATATGTGTAAAAATGGGGGTGTTATTCTGTGCTTCCTCAGATATGTGTTCGAGCAAAGGGGAGTGGTACTTTAGATGTGGCAACCAAAAAAAAGTTGAAGTGGAAATAGCTAAAGTTTTAAAGGAAAAGCGTAGAGTAAAGCCCTTTAGCAATTTCTATGACAGGAGAATTAAGATCTCCAAACCACTTTCTGAAGAAGAGAAGAAACTTGTTGAATACATATGGAGTGACAGTTGTCCTGAAGGGTAAACTATTTACTACAATACACTTTATATCTTACAGCATTAAAGTTTATATTTTAATGCATTAATGTTACTTGTTACTACATTTTGATTTTACAGTGATATTGTTTTCGCTAGAAAATGTTAGGAATTAGAATGTTTGTGGTTCTTGAGCCTTTATCCTGAAATTAAAGTTGATGCAATTGTAATTGATGCATGGAGTGATGTTCTAAACCATGAAGAGAAATATAGAGCGAATCTTTCAATAACTAGTCATGTTTACTGTTGGACAGAAATGCTGGTGAGTGATTATTTATATAAATTTTAATAATTTTAAGTTGTAATTTTTTATTCTTATAAATCATTTCATGTATATAAATACAGCCTCCTTATTTGGTTGAAGACAAAAATTGTAACACCCCCAAAATTGGGTCGCAGCGGAATGTATTTCCGGGAGCGTTACTTCATGATCCTATTGCACAAGTCAGGAGAGAACGACCTCTAACTGAGTCGTTTGAAAAGAAATCTTGTAAATTTAGACTCCAATGCACATCAAGTATGTCATACATCTATTTCACCTGAGAAAAATATGCTTAAAAGTGTCAACATTAAAGTTGGTGAGTTCATAGGTTTTTGTAAGTATGAATGTAAATCCCAAAACTATATATATAGGTTTACTGTGTTACAAGTTTCGCCCATACAAGACTTGCAACGCATAAACCTACATATATAGGTTTCCTTATATAAAATCCCAAAATGTTTCAAGTATATATTGTAATGAACACGATATCCCAAAATGTTTCAAGTAGATATTATAATGAACACAATATCCAAAAATGTTTCAAGTAGATATTATAATGAGCACAATATCCCAATTAGTTTCAAGTATGTAAGAGAAATGATTACGATTACTCTAAGTTCATGGAAACTGCGACGTAGACTTGTAAGTATGCCACTTTATTCAAGGCACGGTAAATGTTCATTAGTATATAGTTGTTGGTCATGTAGACACCAATCCATTCATATCCGACATGGTATAACGTTCGTTAGTTCGATCTCGAACTAGTGAGAGCTAATCACCCGAACGGGGGTTGTCAATCCCCAATAGATCTATTTTATAACATTCGCGCTCACCCTCCAAGTGATTTACAGTTCATGAAACCTAAGCTAATCCGTAATTATTCGAGTAAAAGTCAAGTATGTGTTTACGTCCAAAAAGTAAACCAAGTATTGTATCTCATCGCATGACAAGTAAAGAAGTGCATAAATCAATTTGTAATCAACCAAACCAAGTAAATGTTTTTATAATCAAGCTGTTCTCACCCAAAAACTTATACAACAAATCTTGTTTAACGTACGGGGTTATGAACTCACCTCGAGTGAGCTTAATATCAATATATCACGCAAAATGCGTCCGTAATCGCCGAATGCAACCTAATCCAATATAGGTACGTATTGAGTATCGAGTAAGTTGTCTAACAACTTACCAGTTACAATCTATTTAGTTATATTAATACTATCGTTCGTGGTATCTTATTTATGAGGTCATGACAATGGACGTTACGAGGAGCTAGGATACTGTAAATCGTAAAATCTACAATCTCGTCAATACGTATCGTAGAGGCTTCATATGAAACTTCCATAGTAATATAGCACTTTGATAACTAATAACACATATATATATATGTAGCTATTACACGTAAATCATTTTTGCGATATCTTTTAATAAAGTAAAAAAACGTTTATATTACGCCTTTTAGCAAAAATTGACTAACTTCGTGTTTTTAGTGCCGTTTCTGCGTTTCTTTTGCCCTCGCTTTGCGTAGTAAGATGAGTGATCTTAAAATCAATTTTTTAGGTTTTCATGATTCTGATGTTAATAGTGATTTTACTGTTCATCCACAGATATAAACTGTTTTAGTTTTAATTAGCGTAAAACTCGTAAACGTCGTATTTATTCGTTTATAGCTCCGTTTTTTGCAGATTCTTCTCGAGCACGATATCAAAATTAAAAGTTTTATCATATTTTTATGTTTTACAGAGTATAAGTTTCTGGCCTTGAGATAGTAACCTTTTTTAAAAATAGTTTTATTAAAAGTATTACTATCTTAAACTTGTAAATAGCGTATCTCTTCGTTATTAATCGGTTTTTAGGAGTTCTTTTGACCCCTGATCCTTGTGACATGTAGTATTTTATAAAAGTATAAAATACATATGTAATTTTTCGAATACAAACAGCCCCTAAGATAAATTTCTCAAAATGTGTTTAAAACTTGTTTTTAGAACTTTTTAGCTTTACCACTTTGTTACAAATCCATTAGAACCCTTAATATCTTATGTCTTACATATATTAGGTCCATTAGGTCATGTTTTGTCCAAGAGTTCAAGATAACAAGTGTTCTAATCTCACTTTTAATCAAAACCCATTAAAGAAACCCTAAATGGTGATTTAGCTAAAGTTAAAAACATGATTGAAAACATAATCATAAGTTTGAATACATAAAAGCGTCTAGATATACATTAATGATTTGTAGTAGATGGACCACACAATCTAAACATTGTTTGCGATCACAAAATCCTAAAGCTTGCAAGTATGGAAAACCCTAGTTAGGTTTGAAACCCTTAATCTTTATTCTTTGCTTCAACACGTGTAATTGGTTAACCAATGCTTGCAAACATCTTAGAATGGCTTAGGAATGTTTGTGTATGTTTGTATAATTGGTAGATAATTGTATGGATTGTGTTAAGGGTGTTTTTGAGGCCGTGGCCTAATCCCCCACCCCCCCCCCCCCCCCCCCCAAGAGTTAAAATGGGAGAGATTGTTTTGTTTTACACCTTAGGAATGTGATAGGTGATGTTTATCTCTGCTTGTTATATTTCGTATTTAGGAGCTAACATGGTTAAGGCTCCTAGTTAAGGTCTAACTAGGGTAAGTTTAGAAAGATCTAAAAGATTGTTTTAGGCCTCGCTCTCGATCGCTCGCTAATAAATATCTGGTTTTAAAATGTGGATAAGTGATTTCGGGTATGCTTAAAGTATTTAATTGCGAAAACGTAAAAGTCTTACACAACCAATAATTTAATATATAAAAAGTTAATTAGTACATTCATTTAAAATATAATATATTGCTTGCTTGACGATAACTGTTATTCGTTTTGGTGTCCGATTACGCTAAACGATAATTTTTTTAACTTACGCGATTTAGCTTAACGATTACGATTTAAAAGCAAACACGTAAAACCCTAAAAATAACTTGTGAATTTATTGACGTCGTCAATGACCCTAAAATACGGGGTGTTAGAGTCTTCCCCCGTTAAATGTGCCTTGTCCTCAAGGCTTATGAAACGGCACTTGACGACGGTTTAGCTTATGTGTGAAATGGTGTGATGTTTCTTTCCCCTTATTTGGTCTTTACATAACAGGTACCTCAGGACCTTGCCTAGAGTTCCATCGAACCTTGACAATTGGGTTACGGCTTTGCCTCAACCGTTTGACTTCTCGATTCATGACCTCCACCGGTTTCTCGACAAACTAAAGCTCGTTATCAAGGTGAAGTCCACCTAACGGAACAGCTAAGGGTTCGTCGGCATAGCACTTTCTCAAGTTGGATACGTGAAACGTATTGTGAACCCTGCTCAGCTCTTGCGGAAGCTTAAGCTTGTAAGCAACGGATTCAACTTGTTCCAACACCTTGAAAGGTCCAACCTATCTAGGGTTTAACTTCCCGTTTGCAAGCGTTACAGCTTATTTCTATGGCGGATACCCTTCTTAAGCTTACCAGGTTTTGTCAAATTGAATATTCTATTGCGCTTCGTCTCACGTCGGCGTAACTCTTCTGGTGAGCAAGATTGATAGCGGATTGTCCTAGGGCGACTAGTGATGTGTCTTAGCTTCTTGGCTTAGGATTTGGTATAAGATGACGTCGACCTTATAGTAAGATGGTGTAACGGTTTACTTAGTTATGGTTACTAATTCGATTTACCGAAGTAATCGCGCTTCATGAATACGTACACAGAACTTGATATAATTAGAAAATTCGTTTTCTTGACAAGAAGTTTTAAGGTGACTACTCTCAGCACGGCATGGTCCTTCCTGAATTATACATAGGTGATCAAATTATGTATAATTGAGGACTAACGATGCATTGCTCATTTTTGTCAAAATAGCGTTATGACTTTTAGAATGACTTACATGAATAATTTAGGATTGGAGTAGATTGGTGAAATTTCTCGATTTACATAGATTCGATAGATAATTTGAAATCGTTAGTAAATGGTTGTTAATAGAAATATAATTCAATTAAGGTAACTCTAGGGAAGAAGTAAAAGTCTAAGATAGTTCCAACTTAGGATTTATTAGGCAAAGCGAGACAACTTTTTCTTTTAAGCTTCAATCTCATCTTCAATGTTGTTAAGGTCTTGATCGGTGTCTCCACCTTCTAAGGCATATACCATTCCACGTGCTTCGGTACCTTCAGCTTGGTTTCCATGGTTTCGATTCTTCAATTCGAGGCAATCACTCCTATAATGCCCTTGATTCCCACATTCATAGCAAGTGAGGGTTCTCAGATTGTTAGTAGCAGCAGAACTCCAACAGTCTCTGGTCAGATGACCGACCCTCTTGCAGTTTGCACATTTTACAGTGCACGGGCCATTGTGATGAAACTTGCACTTGTTGCACAATGGAAGAGTCCCAGCATACTCCTTCCTTTCACTAGTCCCAGCGGCGTAAGCTTGAGCCACATTCTGCCTCTTAGAAAGTTGTTGTTGAGTTTGGTTGTTGTTATTAAGTTTCCTCTTGTTCTTAGCTTGTCTTTCAGCAAGAGTGCTGATTTTCTTGAAATTACATATAAGGAGTATGTCAGAGATAGTTTCGCATATAAGGAGTATGTCATAAGTGCTGATTTTATGGACTTATACAGGTTAGTCAAAGAAAGGTATAGTAATTCAAGACCAGAAGGATATGATTTGATGCTTTGGGGAGATTTGTATACTTTATTTGAGCCTGATGAAGAAGATGAAATATGGAAGAATCAGCATGAATACAATCTGATAAGTTGGAGGTTATGTGATTTTTGTGGTATTCATATTCTACTGATGCACAATGGGATTGCTATTCATATGTTTACTGAAAAGAAGTATCCTCTGAGTCAAGAAATGCTGTCAAAGATGTTGAGTAAAAGATTGGAAGTTGATCATGAAAGTACACAGGAATATGAACTACTGAAGTTCATCAGATCTCAAGTGCAGAAGTAGAAGAGTGTTTGAAAGAATCATCAACAGAAGACAAGAAGATTTAATCCAGAAGAAACTTGGGATTTGAAGATAAATCACAAGTTTAGGGGAGGATTGTTGCTAATAAATCTTCACAAGAGTTAATACTGCCAAGGTATAACTAACAGTACTAATGGAGTTAGTACTGCCAGTACAAACTTAGTACTGCCAGAGTTAGTTAATACTGCTAGAAGGAAGATTAATACTGCTGATGGTCAAAGCTGCTGACTTGGAGATAAGGATACAAAGAGATAAATAAGGAATGTATATCTGTTATATTTATTTTTGAATTGTAACAACATCCAAATAGTTCGGTAGTTATCTTGTAAAGGACTCCTTGTTTGTATAAAAGGAGATCCTAGATTAAGGTTTAAAGGAGATGCTTATGCTTAAGAGATAGAGATACATCTTAGAGAAAGAATAGCTTCAAGGTTGTAACCCTAGTACTACAAGAGTACTCGTATTATTATTCTAATAATATTGAAGCAGTTTGTGTTTTATTTATTGTTCTTTGGTTGTTACTGTTCCATTGATAAATACCTCTAGAGTATCAAAGTGTAGATTCCGCATACACTTGGATATACAAACAAAGTCTCAACCATTGTTGTTTTGGATTCATCCAAGGTAACAAACACTTTACAACGTAAAGAATCGATCAAGGCGTGGGATCATCAGAGATCCAGAAGGTCGTCCAGATTGCTTGTCAGCAAGTCTGTCAAACTTAGTTTCAAGATTCTGGATTAAAGCTTGATGAATTTTGGCTACTGTTTCGAGTTGAGTTTTGAGGTTCATGAATGTTTCTAGGACAAAGGCATTGGTTGATTGCTGATACTTCATGAAATCATTGAATTGTTTATGAAGATCGCACGATTTGTCATCGGTGTTAGATCGGTAGTTGTCTCGATTATAATCATTTCGTCCGCTTGAACGCCAATTATCGCGATTCGAGTCTCGATCACGGTAATCATTGTAAAAACGAGTCTTACAGAAAGTTAGCATGAATTTTACTTCTTCTTCACGGGACATAGGTATGTCATCTTCGTTAAGATCGGGAGTTGATTGTTTAGCACGAGATTGGAGTTCTTTGTATTGAGCATCTATTTTTATGGTCATGGCATCCATTCGGGCTATAATTTTGTCAGTGTCGGTATTACTGTTACCTTCATCAGCCAAAGCAACAGTTTTCTTAAGAGATGATTTGGTTTTTTTGATTTTTAGCCCAATCGAGCTTGAGTAAGACTTTATCTTCGAGAAGCTGATAAGCTTGATTTGGTGTTTTATAGAGGAAAATACCACCAGCTGTGGTATTCAGAACTTCTTGGGTTATTTCGCTGAGACCATGATAGAAGATTTTGATAATATTACCTTTGGATAGATTATGACCATGGCAGTTTCAGAGCATTTCTTTCATACAAAGCCAAGCATCGGTCAGAGATTCGTTTTCATGTTGAGAAAAAGCACGGATTTCTCCGAGGAGTCGGTCGAAAAGAGCTGGGGGAAAGAATCGGCTAATGAAAGCAGTTCGAAGTTCATCCCATGTTTTAATAGTTCCTTCGTTGAGTTCGTCCAACCAAGTTTTTGCCTCTCCAGTTAGTGATAGGGCAAACATCATCAGGCGAACAACTTCATTTTCAGTATCTTTGTATTTAAACATATCGCAGATTCTGAGGAATTCATGAATGTGTTTATGAGGATCGGTTTTTGGTTCTTCCATCAAATTGGTTTCTTTTCCCTTGACGAGAAGTCAAGTGTTGACCTTTAATATAAAATTCGGATAGCGTTTTCAATAAAGGTAGATTGCGGAACCAGGATTCGGAGCGAACAAACAACGGTATTGGCAGCCCACAGGTTTTTAATCAACCAATGGATCGTAATTTCGAAGAATATTCAAGAAAGTGAACGAAAGTAATTGATGTCGAGAGATTGACGGATATTCATTGATGTCGAGGAACATCATATAGGATTTAAAAATCCGTGAATAGATAATCTTTGGTGACAAAACATATAGAATTAGTATGCCTTTAATAGCATAGCACATATAGTTAGCTTAGGATCATATTCATGTTCAAATAATATGAACAATTTAGTTTTGTAACTTGGGATAAATTATAATAGTAATACGTTCATGACTATATGATGTGATTATTTTGACGTCCGATCAACGTAATGATATTTCCATGATATAGAATGAGCTTATTGAGATTATAAGATGTCATGGGAAGCTTACTAAAACGACTACATGTTAAATTATTATAGGTTTCATTGTAATCAGTATAAGGTACGGTGCAGAAATGGAAAATCTGTATTAAAAAGATAATGTAATTGAAATGAGAACAGAATATGAAGGATAAATACGATCACAACGTCATATTCCATAGTTGACCATCCTAGAAAGGATTTATGACTATTCAGGTACCCCTAGTTAATCTTGTAGATAATATTAATCAGTATATAGAGGATACTCAGACTTGAGTTTTAAATTGACCTTAGGGTTTTATGCATGAGTCCTAAATGATTGTAATTATGTAAACAATGTTAAGGAAGCCTTAAAGTAAAAAGCATAGACTAGATCACTTAAATTACAGAATGTTGGATATACCTGAGTAATAAAAACCAGAAATCGTTTAATAGTATAATGAATTATTTGGCAGGATTAGGTAGTGAAATAGAGTCCGCTCCAGTAAGCAAAACAGAGTTAGAAAGCCACAGGTTAATGCCTTATTAGACCATGCTAGTAACTCGGTATAGATAAAACAGAAATCATGCGTAGTATATGTTCAGACAATTAAATGATAGAAATAAGTAGTACGAATCATGAGTAGAACCAAAATATCATATATAGAATATCATGTTAATTGCATGAGATGCCAGAATTAGACATAACTTGTATAATATGCTTTGATCAGCAGACATGTTATCGCACCACTATGCGATTAGTAGCAGAATGCATAAATATAAGTGCATAGATAGCAGCAGATTAACATGATATCAGAACATGATTCTAGGTTGTTGGTTTTATTAATGAATCAAGGTAGAATACGATGGCAATTGAGACATGTTTAAGTGATGCGAGTATTATAATGTCTGGCCAAGCGTAATAAGACACATCAATAAAAACGGGATTTTATTGGAATCCTATAGGCATGTCTCGAAAATTTCTAGAACAATAAAGTAGATGAGACATGAATTTAGAAGATAGAATGATGCTTTTAGTTAGAAATAGATAGACATGCAATGTGGTGATCGAATAGGACAATCAACGGAAGTTTTAAATCATTCTCATGTCCAAGTACAGTAACTAAGATTTAGTATTCTTGAAATCAGAAATAATAACACCAAAGAACTTACGGAATCCCAAAATGGTTGAGAAATGCCTTTAACCTAGAATTAGCATCGAACTGTAGTAAATTCTAAAAGTCTTAGTTTCACGACTCAAAATATGTACTATCAAAAGTAAGTTTAGAAGAAGAGTTATGGGCAAGACTTAGGCCAAAAAGAACATCAGAATAACATAATGAAAAATTTAATAAGTACAGTCTAAGTGAGGAGACTTAAATAGAGATATGAATTTCAACCACTATAGTCACCTCGAGTTATTTGGGTTAGTTTCGTGAGACATGAAGGAATAAGTGAGGAGATTTGTAACACCTAAATTTTTATAAATTACAAATAAAGACTTATTATATTGATATTAGCAATTAAAAAAGTTTTATTTTGATAGTATCATGTGGAAATAAAGGACTCATTAGCAAAATAGTTACCGCAAAGGACACGGTGCAAAGGAATATAAGACAGGGACTAATGCCGTTAAAGATGCATATTACCAATATAACCCTCAATAAATTATAAGCTTAATATTCTAGGGTTTCACCTAAGAAACCCATGTGTCTATGAATGGGTCCATACGTGTTTTTACACAAGGGTTTTAGGAGAGAAACTAAGCTAATCAACTCCATTTGTGCTAGAACAATTCCAAGAAGGATTAAAGGACTATCAAGAACAAGAGGATGATTGTTAATGTTATGAAGATATCATAGAAGAATTCAAGTTATTAAATTAAGTTCTAGTAACCTCATTCCAATCAAGGTAAGATCAAAATTATTAGTTCAAAAAAAGAATTTGTATGTTTAATTAAGGGTTTGTGCTAATTTGAGGTTCTATGTAATGTTAGCCTTGAATTATGATGAAAATATGGATTAGTTAATCATGTAATATTAGAATTATGTCAAGAATTAAGTTGTTAAATCATGGTTAAAAAGATTAGAGGAATTCATGTTTTGTTTTAAAGTTATTAATTTTAATGCTTAATAAGTCGGTGATTGACTAGAGCTTAACTGGGTCCCTATCAAGTAAACTTTTGGCTTAGGGCCTAAAGCGTAATGATCTAAATATGTCCAATAAGCTGTGATATAAGTTTGCTAAAGTTTGAAATAGCTTATTATGGGTTTTGGGTCGTTTTGGTGATGACCCAAATTAGGACAACAAGGTTTGCAAAAAATTATGCTCACTTTGGAAAATCATAGAAAAATAAGCGTAGCTCCGTTGGGAGCGTACCTTAAATTTTTGGAAAGGTAAGAGAGTCTACCATCCAACAAAATTAGTTCCAGGTCTCAACTCCAAGTTTAAGTAGGTCAAAAATAGAAAAGTGCAGTAGGCTGCAGAATTTCTACACAAAAGGCATTTTTGTAAAAAGGCGTTTAACGATGAATTAGAACCTTTTGTGGTTATGTTAAGTTATATAGACCCAATACATGTTAGATATATGAGTTAGTAAGTTCTAATTATAATAGTATGGTTATATCATGATTAGGTGCTCGCGGAAAGTTTACGAAAGCATAATCAAGGCTTTGAGGTGAGTAACGGATTAGCTTCATGTTATTAGATTAGACATGATGTAGTAATATTTGTTTAGCTTTGGTTGTAGCCAAAGGTTGTCATGTTTAAAGACTCGGACATAGCCGAGTATTGCTTATCATGTCATGATTCAAATTTAGCCAAAAACAAGTCAAGTGTAAGATGCTCACAAGGAGCATCATTATCATATTTAGGATGGTCACGAGGAGCTTCATATCATGTTTAGGATGCTCATGAGGAGCATCATATCATGTTTAGGATGCTCACGAGGAACATCACATCATGTTTAGGATGCTCATAAGGAGCAACGTTATCATGTATATGATGCTCACAAGAAGCATCATTTTCAATCTTATGGTGCCCCAGAAATGCACCAATAATCATATAGCGTGTCCAAGAAGTGCACGATATAAAATTCTCATACAAGCATCATAAGTGGATGACCCATTCTTGTCTAATAAGAATCCTAAGTGGATGACCATAACGTCCTAAGTGGATGACCATAGCTTCCTAAGTAGATGACCAAAGCATCCTAAGTAGATGACCCAAGGAAAACTAGCACGATGATAAATTAGCGCCCCATGAAGAGTACTCGTTGGCTAGGGAAATTTCATGTATAACAGGACGATTGAATATCGTCTAATCATGTGTCTAAAAAATTATTCAGCTAATGAAAGCAGTTCGAAGTTCATCCCATGTTTCAATAGTTCCTTCATTGAGTTCGTCCAGCCATGTTTTTGCTTCTCCAGTGAGTGATAGGGGAAACATCATTAGGCGGACAACTTCATTTTCAGTATCCCTGTATTTAAACATATCGCATATTCTGAGGAATTCATGAATGTGTTTATGAGCATCGTTTTTAGTTCTGCCATCAAATTGGTTTCCTTTAACAAGGGTCAAGTGGTTAACTTTAATGGCAAACTCGTTTGCGGTTTCAGGAATAGTGATTACAGAACTGAGAGTCAGAGCGACAACACGGTCGGTAGCCCACATGGGTTCATCATCTATTGGATCATAATTTCGAAGAATATCAAGAAAGTGACGGAAGTAATTGATGTTGAGAATTGGCGAGTAGACAATTCTCGGGTATTGTGGTGGATCGTTTCTTTGATCGTATGGAACTCTCATGTTTCATCGATGAAGTCTCCGATTCAGAGTACGTTCAGGTTCAGATAAAAGTTCAACAAGTTCAGAATTGGAAGCATGTGTATGCATCCAAGAGATAAATTGTTTGGGTCAGTTTGCCAGAAAACTTTACGGCGATTTTAAAAAAAGGAAAGTTAAAGTAATTTTCCAGGGTTGATTACACAACAGCTTAAAAACCCCCAGCAACGGCACCAAAAACTTTGATGTGTTTCAAAAGCTTTAAATTTATAATGACTGAAAATACCAATTTTATTATAGGGAAACACACGGGTAAAAGTATAACCCACGTATATAGTATAATCTTTTAAGGTAAGATCAGGTCGTCCATAGGGATTTAAGTAGTGTTTAGATAATCAAAAAGATAATAAACTTTAACTTGAAAATAACTTTTTGTTTTACCAATTAAAATAAATATGACTACTCGAATAGTTGAAATAATTCATAAGTGTTGGAAATGATCTTGAAAATGGGACCTTTAACTTACGAAAAGGATTTCTCGTCAGAAAACGTTTTCACAAATTAACTTGATTAACTCAAGACTTATATTTAGTAGACTAGACCAAATGTGTCACTCAAATAGTTTAGTTACTTATTATATCAAAGCTTATTTTGTTTATCAATTTACAAAAGTAGATTTCTTGGTACAAACGATAAAGATCATAGACAAATCTTTAAAACCTCATAGATCATAACGGGTCTTTAGACCTATACCGGTATGATTATGTAATCTAAGTTGATAAGCAAAACCGATAAGAAAGGATATAACACGATTGCAACATAAGCTTGAGATTAAAGAGATCACGATCATACCAAACACTTATTCATTATCATAATGTCACCGAGTAGTCATGAGACATTTAGCCTCTCATGGCTAATTGGTTCATAACATTGCTTGATTCAACATGAATTTCTATTATTCCAATATACTAATAAGATATTCTACTTCGTTCTTGGTTATTTGATCTTGAATCTTCAAAAGGGTATGGTGTTTATGCTTGGTGGATGATTTGGAAAGTGGTGTGTGTGAGGTTTATATGAAGGAGTTGAGAAGGAATGATTATGAAATGGATTAGTGAGATGAGGGATGATTGAAATTTTTGAAATTCGTCCCCTATTTATAGGCTAGGTAAGGGATGAAAGTGCAGCGCACAAAGTTGTAAGTGCGGCATACTTGGTGATTAAATGTGAGGGTAATAAATGTTTATTGAGAAATTGCGGCGCACAAGGTTGTAAGTGCTGCGTATTTAGGGTGTTAATGCAGTAGCATTTAAGTCTTCATTAATTCTTCATAATCAGGTAGGAAGTGCGGCGCACAAAATAGTAAGTGCGACGTACTTGTGGAATTAATGCTGAATTTTGACCAAGTCTTTATTTCTTTGACTTGAGGAGAAGTGCGGCGCATAACTGATAAGTGCGGCGCACATTTTAACTTTAGAACTTGACTTTTATCTCTTTCTTGTATGTTGTGTTCTTTAGCGTATAAATACTCGATCTTTGTTGTATTTATCTTCGGGATGTCTTCAAAAAGAACCTGCAAGCAGTTCATGCTATTAAGTATCGAAAGTTTACGAGAACTGATTAAATATATGCAAATAACGCCACCGAAAACATGTATAATTTGGGCGTTATCAGTAACATTTTATGATGCATTGATGCATTTGTTTGTAATGCAGTAGACTATTAAAGAAAACAGTGATTATTAAAAAGTCAAGTACTTGATATAGAAAACAATCAGTAATACAACAATCCTTGCAATAAAAAACAAACAAAAATACAATTAAATTTTTTAATCATTCAACAGACTTAAAAATATATATGTTTCAGTTATCAATGGTCTTGATTACGGTCTCATTAAATCGCTTCCACAATTCTTTATCCACTCTAACATCGTTACCCGTAAGCACCTTAGAACTCTTTGGTTTCATCTTTATGTATGCTTGTGCTTGTTTCAATAAAGTCTTTTTTTTGTTAAAGCTCATTAGAAGGATCTTTACCATGTACTTGGCACGCAGCATATGTAACTGTACTTTCTGACCTAGACCTTCTTTCTTAAACTCTTGTAAAAAATTACCTTTACTAAGATATGCTTTCATGTGCCTCATAACAAATATGCCACAGTCGTGAGAATTGTATTTTGTTTTCCAATGAAACTCAACTTGCTTAGGTTCGGCTAGTATAAGGTCATAGCAATTTTGATATTTCTTTCTTTCCAGGTAGTCAATAAATGACTCCATCTATGAAAAATATGATATGAAGTTACATCAATGGAATTTGTTTGCTACAATAATTATAAGACTATAATGCACTAGTCATATATACAGAAATATAATGTAGTAATTATAAAACTATAATGCAGTAAATATAGAACTATAATGCAGTTAACATATAAGGGGTGCTTGGTTAGTATTAAGTAATGGGAAAAGGAATAGTAATGGGGATAATAAGGAATATAATGACTATTATCATTATAATTGATGATGCTTGGTTTAAAAAACTATAAAAAAATTCAAAAGTTGACATGCTTTAATTTTTTTAACCGTTATTGACTTAATAATATATTGCGGCCAAAACGTTATCACAGGTAGTAATTGTGATCATAACTTCTGTGTAATTAAAGAAAAAAATGACGTAAAGAAGTTAAAGTAATTGAAAACAAAAGACCAAAAAGTTATCACAAGTAGTAATTGTGATCATAACTTCTGTGTAATTAAAGAAATAAAAATGACGTAAAGAAGTTACAGTTGACTAAACTAATGATACGAATTATGAGATTATTAGAAGTTATAATATGGACTAGTGGGGAGAAAATTATGGAAGATAGAAAAAAATGAAAATTTAAGCATTACAGGGTCATTACCCTCAAAATGGAGAGGAATGGAGGATTGCTTAGTAGTAGGTACTGGTTCATTGCATTATAGCAAACCAACCACCATTAATCATTATCTTTGCTATTCCTTACCCCTTAATACCCCTAACCAAGCATGCCTTAAGTGTATGCATTTTCAGTTATACTTACCAGAGCACATGGGAAACCACCATATCTTATTTTTATATCATCAATGCCATTGTCTATGTTGTCGATAATATCAATTTCAAAAGTCTTCAAATTAAGGCATATGACATAGAAATGATTTGATTGTTTTGACATCTTAATCGTAGGAAAGAAAACCTGTAGTTATTTCAAATGAATTAGCATTATTTAAATTCATACTTAGAAATTTATTATTTATCAAAGAAATTTCATAATAAATCTACTTACCAAATTAACATCATCAAAATTCTTTCGTTTTGCTTGATTCAAAACAATATCAATATTTTCATCAAAAGTTTCTCTTCGTGCTTCCAAGTCCTTTCCCATTTCAACTGAGTGTTGAGTCTGTTTTAATGAACATTAAATGATTATCAACGATAGAAAAAAAATTATAGTTTATAATAAAATTCAATCTATTATATATGTGAATTACTTACCATCATTACCATATGACAGTATACATTACCATCACCTGAAAGCTTGTCTCTGTGTTGTTCTTCGTTATTTAGCACAAGAATCCATAAGTCAATTATGGTCGAAGCCACTTCAATTTTAGGATATAGGCTCAAGAAATAGACGCCTTCGATTCCAAATCCTTTTTTTCTCTCAAAAACAATATCACTATACATTTGAGATAAACATAAGCTTTTTTGTATTGGGTAATATAACTGTGATGCATTAATTTATTAAAAAGTGATGCAGTGAAGTAAAAGAAGTGATGTTCAAATGAACATTAATGCAACATAATATATACTTTAATGCAGTATAAGAAAATTTATCACTGTGCATTTGAGATAAACATAAACTTTTAGGTAGTGGGTAATATAACTGTGATGCATTGATTTATTAAAAAGTGATGCAGTGAAGTAATAGAAGTGATGTTTGAAATGAACATTAATGCAGTAGATTATGTACTTCGATACAGTATAATATAAATTACCCTTCAGGTGTATTTTTACTCCAAATGTATTCCACAATCTTCTTTCCTTCTTCAGAGACTGATTCATCCAATATCACTTTCCGTGGATAAAATGGCGACACTAAAAAATTAGATGGCTTTCCTTGACGCTTTTCACTTTCTGTATCAACTAGCAGAGGAATGAAACTAATTGGTGATGCATGAATAGCGGTTTCTTCTTTGTCATTTGGTTCTTTCTTCTTTCGTTTTGTAGGTGCAGGTTTAACTGTTTTAGCTTTTGTTTCCTTCGATTTTGCCAATTGAGCGGCAGTTTTCTTTCTAACTTGAGGCTTTTTTATCTCTAGTTTGTTAGCATATGTCTTCTTAGCACGCGTCCTTGGAACATTTTTCTCTCCTTTCATTGCTTTTTTAATCTGTTGCCTTTTAATAGTTGGATGTCCACCTTTAAAATCGACACTTTTCCCTTTTACTTCATCAATTGGCTTTTCTTTCATGCATTCAGCCATTCCATCATTCTTTTTGACTAATTTCGACTTTATAGAATCAAATGTTTTTGTTTCTTTTCCACGAATTATCGAAGTTTCAGTCACCATAACTTCTTATCGTTTTTCCCCAGTAGCTTGTGCATCAGGCAACACATATTTCCCTAACTTCAACTTGTTACTATGAAAAGATTTTGGGATTCCTTATTTTTAAATTTGAGGAGACTTTTGTGTGTCAATTTCCAAGCATGAAACTTCTTGTGTAGATAAAAATGGAATATTCAGAAGAGAGTCTTGTAATATCATATCATCTCCATTCACATTTTGAACTGTAGTTTTTTCATCAAATAGGTTCCTCCCTCCACCTTTTAAACTTTTTAAATCCTCAAGTCCAATTGAAGGAAAATCAGCTTCTTCAAGAGTTTCACAATCTGTTATAAAAGAATCAAATTATAGAATACTTAGTAGAAATATTTTATATTTAACTGCATTATATTGTTTTTAACTAGTGCATCATAGAGTCTAACTTCACTGCATTACAGTTATACTCCACTGCATTTTAGTTATAGTCTAATGAATAGTGTTTTTAACTAGTAATAAATTAAATTATAATGCTAACTGTATTATTATTAAACTTCATTTAAGCATAGTGTTTTTAGCTTATTATGCTTCATAGTGTGTCTAACTTGTAATGCAGTTGAGGATAACTGTACTATGATTCGTATAATTTTATACACGTAATAATAAAATATAAAATAATATGAAATTCCCAAACTACCCTTGAGGACAAAGGTAGTTAGAAAAAGCACACGATAATATATAATAATACGTATATTTACCGGTAAGTGATTACCGGGTCGTTAAGTCCCAACGATTTATGAAATTGAGACCACGTTTGTTGTTCGGACAATGATTTGAATTGGTAACAAGATTGATTTGATTATCTATTTCTAAGAATTAAAAAACAATTAAAATAAGCAAATGATAACAATTAAGCACGAAAACAAATAACGGGAAATTGAACTTTAACTAAAAACGCAAAACGGAAACCTTAATCGGTGATTAAAAACCCTAAATTTCCAAAATTAAACCTAATATAAATTTTTCTCTTTTAATAGACTCTAATTGACTAAAAAGTAAGTTTAAAGAAAACTAGAACAAAAACGGAATTGAAATGAGCTTAAAAACACAAAAAACGAGAACGGAAACGAATCCCGTTCTTTAAAAATTGAAATTTTGCAAATTAAACCCTACTGAAGTAAAACTAATTTTCCTAGAAACTATATGATAAAAGAAAATTTTCTAAAAAAGAATTATATTTTTTTGATTATTTTTCTATTTTTTATGATTTTTTAAAAATTTTAATAAAAATAAATGTTTAAAAATACTAAACTAATTATAAAAATTCTAAAAAAATTATAGAAAATAGCTTGAACTTAAAGGGACCTAGTAAAAATAAGCTTGGTTACACAGCTTATCGAATAAGCTGTGTTATAAGCTTAAACAGCTTATTGACTAAATAAGGGGAAAACGTATACAAATAATAAATGTTGTGAAGCTATAACGAAAAAGACCCCAGGGCACGCAGGTTAGAGGTGTGTGGTGTGTGGTGTGAGGCGTTTATAAGGGTTGAGGATGTTGAGGTCGGGGGTTCGAGCCTTGCTCACCCCCGATTTCCATCTTCCCTTTTTTTTAAAAAACTCTATATAAAAACAAGTTGAAAACAAATTGAAATAAAACTTTTGTAAAAGAAATCTTTTTGAAAATCTAAAATAAGCTAGAAAATAGCTTATTAACTTGACAGAACACACTTAGAGTGTTTTTGGCTTTTTGCTTAAAACTTTAACAAACAATAAGCTAGAATAGGCTAAACTAAGAACAAAATAAGCTAAGGCTATCTATAACTAATCTAATAAGCAGGTATAAGCTAGAAACAAGAAAAATAAATAAGCCATATGCTGTAAAACTTAATAAGCACTCAATAAAAACTTTAAACCAAACAGGCCCTGCAAGAACCTTTAAGCTTAATTTTCAATAAGCTCTTGGATCCTTATGCACTATTAAGCTACACTAGATTAAACTACAACTAAAAAGCTCTCTAAAACATCTTTCAGAAATTATTTTGAAATTCAATTGCTTATTGAAAAAGCTCCTTGAAAACAGACTTATTACTCAAAACATACTAATCTTCATTTTGAATTGAAAAGACAAAATGCAATTTTAAAAGCTAAAAACAGATATCTAATTAAGCTACTTTTTTAAAACTAAGTTAAAACAGATGGACTATGATCCTAAATCTATTTGAATGCTGAAAATCTAATCCTAAAAACTACTTTTATTCTATAAAAATTAAACTTGAAAAAACTACTTTTTCCTAAATTACCTGCTTATGCAGTTTTAGCCAAAATGACTCATACCTTAAAACTATTTAATGCAGAGTTAGGAAACTGATTTAGACACTCTTAGAATGCAAAACTAAGAACAATGAAAGCAAAATTAGCTACTAGAAATCAAATAAGCTAGAAATCCTATGGAAACTAACTATAAGTCCTCAGAATCAAAACTTAAGCTAGAATACCTATGAAAACTTAATCTTAGACTAAAAACAACCTAGAATCTCTATCAAACTTATATGAGATATTAAAATCAAAATCAACAAACCAAAAGCCATAAACAGTTCTTAACTTGAGGTTAGAATTGTTGATCCAAACACTCCCTTAATTTTTCTAAAATCCATTTAAGTTTATTAGATTTAAACTAAGAGCTTAATTCCTTAATACCAGATAATGACAAGTTAACAATGTGACTAATAAGTAGATATAAGCAGCAAATAAGCCAGATTAATAAGCTAATAGCTAAACTAATATTTTTTTGGTTTTTTCACTAATTTATAACAGATTATGAAAACAAAGATTTAAGACTACAAATCAAACTCAATAAGCTCAAAATTTCTACAATAAGCATTAATAAACAAGCTAGGACATAAATAAGTAAACTATAAACATAATTAAGCTAATAAGGCAAGTTTAAACCAATTATTAAAGACAGAAAAGTGTAAATAGATATAGAACCTGAATCCTAGCTGAACAGAGACTAATGCTCAAATAGAGCTTATGTCTACAAGCTCTAGCTTATTTAGAATAAGTCAGTGAGGTCTATGGACCCTTCCAAGTTTGGTCCATCATCCATTTTTAAGCTTTGGTTATTTTTGGAGTGGATTAGAGTAAGATAAGCTCAACTAAGCTTTTAAGAGCTTAGTTGAGTTAACAGCTAGCTTATTAGTGGATTTGAGAGCTTATGAGAAAGTATCAAGAACTTATAAAACAGTAGAAAGCATTTGGAATTTTAAGAACTCAATAAGCAAAAACAGATTTTATTTAATAAACTAAGATTTCATTGATTTGACAAATTGATTACATTACTTGAAAATGAGATTACAAGAGCTTAAAAAGGAAATTACATTTTAAACGAAAAATTACATAAGCTACTTAACTAAAAAAAACTACCGGGAAAAATAGATAAGATGCGTGTGAGTGAGGAGCTTTATTTATAGCCTTGAGAGGATTCTTCTAGGTCCTCAAGTTTGTTATACGCTCCCCTTAATCCTGGCCCTTCCTTCATCTCTAATCATTGGATTTCAACTCTTGTCCGTTGGATTAGATTTGATCACACGGATTGCCAACATGGCATTCCGTGTGTCAGACTTTGTGTGCTTCTTTTGTACTCATTTAAGTGCAAAATTCCATGTCCTCGTGTGCTTCTTGTCATATCTTGCGTGTCAGACCTTTTGGGATTCAACCAATGAGGGGCTTGTACGACGTCTTCTTTTGCCAGCTTGTCACTTGGTATCCGAATCAAAAAGCCACGTCCTTAATTTTAATTTACCCTTTGATTTTACGCAGGTAAAATTAGAAGGAGATGATGAATAGTGGTAACAAAATTTCCCGCGTTTTTACTTTTTATAAAAGGGGTGGGTGTTTGACTCGGGTATGTTGGGTTTTGACTTGGGCCCGGGTGTTAAAGGGTTAATATGTGTTGGGCCGGTTATTTGGTGTTGGGTTATTATAAAGGAGATAACGAGTGTTAACTCTTTATATATTAAAGAGTTAACACCGTTAGGGCTTAGGGACTATTTTTGCAAATTTGGTTACATTAAGGAAAATTTGGGTAATTTGAGGGTTTTTGTCTTCTTGTAGTTGACCAATGGTTGACCTTGGAAGCATTCTCCCGGCTCTTGTACACTCTATCCGTTCCCGTGTCCGTGTTTGTCCGGATTTGACCGTTTTCTTGTGATATTTGCTATAACCGTACCTACATAATCACAAAGACAAAACAAGCAATATACAAGCATTTTAAGCATAATTTTGTCTTTTATGGGTCATTTTTGATATAAAACGGATATGTGTTTTCACACATATCAAAATTCCCCAAACTAAACGATTGCGTGTCCTCACGCAATATTATATGCTTTAAAACCAAATACCTCAAAACTTCCCAAAACTAAATCTTTGAAAAGTAGCAAAGATTTTTGTGGAGAAAGTTAAGAAATCACAAGCTTTAAAACACCCTATTTTCCAATTAATTTTTTTTAACAAGTAAACTTAGAATATTTCGACTTTAATTATTTCCATAACTGTTAGAGATCATAGAACAAGATGCATTTCGATCCGAGAATGCCCCAAAAAGGATAAGTTCATCGTCCCCGACTTTTCACTTGCTCCAAACTAAGCTTAAAACGACCAAACTTTCAAAACGTCCATGATTTTCAAAACAATCCTTGGTCCGCTTTCTCAAGGTACGACCTACATAAACTATGTGCTTTACTAGAAGACCAAAGAATGATTAACTTGGGCACCATATTTGCTAACCACGTCGGACCCAAGAAAAAATGGGTACCACGACCTTGAATTCATGTTTGCTTATAGGTATGTCTTAAATGCGATCTACAACTGGATGATTGGATTGTGGATAGTGGTTGCACTAAGCACATGACCGGGAATAGAAGATTATTTACTTCATACAAAGCATATGATGGTGGACATGTTGTATTTGGGAGCAACCTAAAGGGCAAGGTCATCAGTGGAGGTAATATTAGTTATGACTCCATTACAATTACCAATGTTGAGCATGTTAGTGGTCTAGCATTTAACTTGATTACCGTAGGTCAATTATTGATGATGATTGTGTAGTTAGCTTTACTAAAATAGATTGTGATATTAGTAAAAATGGAAAATTGCTAGCTAAATAACATAGGAGAAATGGTTTATATACGTGCAAATTGGGAGGTAACTCCAAACAACAAATTTGCCTTGCATCTGTGGTAGATAACTCAACGCTTTGGCATAGGAGGTTTGGTCACTCCAATATAAGGTTAGTTCAAAACTTAACTTCCAACGAGCTAGTGAGGAACCTACCAAAGTTGAACTTTTGTTATGTCTTGTTTATCTTGAATCATACATAATCAACCATGAAAGCTTAGAGAGAATAGTAAAGGAATGCAAGTATTTAATTTTCAAATATTATAAAATAGAGGGAAAATGGAAAAGTTTATTATAAGGCTTACCCTTCTAATGGTTATTTATAGGAGAGGGAAGGAAGCTTCCCTTACTTTTATTTTTCTAATGTTTCATTTCTAGTCCCTATACTTTGGTAATTATGCTATTTCTTTCTTTTAGCATAATAAAGCTTATTACAAGCTACTTTATTCTTAACAAAATAAAGACTAATAACTAAATATAATAAAACCATATAACGACAAAACTTTCATGAACCTATTTTTTTTTGGGGTGGGGGTGGGTGTTTTGTCCCGGCTGGAGGGGGGGGGGGGGGGGGGGGGGGGAGCTAACAATCTCCCCCGTGAGGTCGATTATTCTGGGGTGTTCCCTTCGTGGTCCAAGTGGTCTTCTATTCACATACATCTCCCGAAGTACATCTTTGTCTCAACATCTCATCAGCAATTTTCTTTAGCTCTGCCTCATTAATGGCCAGTGACACTTCTTCTATGATATCTTATGATACTTGCTTTGTTAGTACTTCATCATCATCTGAAGCATAAGACTCAGTCTAAAAATCATAATCATCTATTTGCTCTTGATTCCTTAAAGATGATTGACCTTGTTCTTTTTGACTTGTCCAGACGACTCTCCAGTCACATGTGCTTCATACTCAGATGTCTTCTGCCGCTTTGCACTATTCTCCCCCTCAGGATGAGCATCATCATGAGGATCATCCTGATCTCTTGGCCCTGTAACTCCTGAAAGAAACTCTTGTAGCGTTTGAAACGAGCAGGTTTGGCTTTGAATAATGATAGAAGTTGGTTTGTGGTAGATAACTTGGTGTTGGGTGAACTTTATGATGGTGTAGGTTTAGTATCATTTACCGTCAATTCCTGGAGTTTCTTAGTATCCGAAGATACGAGATCAGTATGAATCCTAGGAGATCTAATTGGTGTGGGGGAATGGTGTACTCCTAACGTCCTTTAGCAATCTTCCTTTTCCTCCCTTCGCTTTAATTCATACATCTCATCTTATTCTTTCCTTCTTCTTCCATTAACATTCACAGGTATTACAACATTAGTAATTTCCACCTCTTCATCATTAGTGATCTCCACCTCTGGACTTTCCTTATCACTCCTAGGCTCTAACCTAGTGCTGGGAATATTTTGATCATCATTCCTAGGGATTGAACTATCATCAATAACATTCTCTGGTCCTTCCACCATCTTTTCAATTTCCAAGGATTCCAAGTGCTCGTTAACCAGTTCCACGTTTTCTCTAGCTTCTTGCTCTTCTTGACTTTTGTGCTTAGCAAGACTTACTTGTAATGTGTCTTGTAAAATCATCTCATCTGCTTTATCAACAGTTGGCACTAGGAGCTGGTGGAGTAAGACGTGTGGATCTCCTTTGAGGAATATGAAAACGAATCACAGTTGATCATTTTGGAGCACATTACACTCTTACATCCAGTTAAGGTTAGGTGACCTAGCGGCGCTAGGTGTCCTATGCGTTCCTTGGGTAGACTCAGTCGGCTGTGACTGAGTCAGAGGAACATATATCCCAAACACCTCTACATACATCCGATAATGCTCCGTGTGCTTCATTTCTTCTGAGATCATCCAAGCTGGAATCTTCATTCCAACTTTGTCTTTATATCTTCCTGAATTAAAGATATTTTTCATTATATCATCATCTTTCAGATTGTGATACATGTCTGGAGAACACCTTAAAATCATAGGGAAATTAGTCATGTAATGACTAATGATGATCTTAGTAAATCTTGGATAAGGAATCAAAGATGTTGGATGATGAAGAGAATAATGAAGTCCTTCCCATAGTGACATGAATGTTATTGATAAAGCAATACATCATTTGCATTATCTACAACGGCGGTTGATCACATCCAGTTACGCGTGTTGTCAAGCATTTGGAAAATATCTTGCACAACGTTTGTCATGGCTGCAGAAGACCAGTTGTCTTAAAGCTTGATGATGTCTTCAGCTACATTGTAAATCCCAATTCATTTTTGTAGAATGGAACCATGTCTAAAAATGATGGTGGTGGCACGAAACTATCATGATTGTTGTCAGTTGCTTATGGTAGGTGAAAGATTGTTTTGAAGTCATCTAGGGTAAGAGAAAGCTCTTTCTTGTCAAGCATAAACGTGAGTCTGTACTTGGATCCGTCTTCCTTCAAAGTATGCCAAAATTGTGCCATATAAATCCATGGTACTGATGAAGAAGCTGCAATGCTGAATCGTAATGGATGATTCTTGAATGATATTCGTCATGAATTTTTGCTTTCAGGATGGACATTGCACTTTTCACAATCAATCTTCTTTGTTAGCATCCATAAGATCATATCTTTTGTTTGGAGGACACAGTTCATCTGGATGAACATCAGCTGCATGTTGTTGGTGTGCCATGATGATTACTGAATGAATGAAATGGAGATGTTAGGTAACAAACAATTCATTTGACATTTTTGCTATTTATCCACACATTTATTTTATATGTTGCGTGGCAAATTCTTTTCGTACGATATTTTTGATCAGTTTGTTTCTCTGTGCTCCAGTACTTAATTTTTTAGCACATGTCATACCGTTATTCGAATTTTTTCTTTTTGATTTTAATCATTTTTGTGTGTTTCTGCAATTCTTTTTCGAACACGACTTTTGAGTGCTTTTTCGCTATGGATTTAGCTCTCTCTGTCTGTTATGAACAAATTATCCTGCAAGAAATTATTTGTGACATGATACTCTTTCAAGAAAGATGAAGATTTCTCTTTTGATTTTAATCAAGACTCTTTTATGAAAAATTAAAGAGAGATCATACATCTTCTTAAAACTGTTTTTATGAAAGAGTACCATTTTGACAATAACAGATTTTGAGAACTTTTTTAGAAATCTTTAGACAAAAACTTTTCGTAAAATGATAACATAGAATCATTCAATCACAAATCCACAACTGAATGGTCACTAAGTCACTCACTCCTCATTCTGTTCATTGCAGAAAACGGCCGAAACCGGACATGACTTAGACCACTTAAACAATTGAGACTTGGATTTTCATATTCAAGTTATAAAAACTTTTCCACTTTTACTTTTTGTCATGAATCCTAAACAACGTAGACAAACACATCTAATTCAATAACCGAATGGTCACTAAGTCACTCACTCCTCATTCTGTTCATTGCAGAAAACGGTCAAAACCGACATGACTTAGACCACTTAAACAATTATGAATAGACATATTTGACCCAAAGCTTAGAATTCATTAAAACTTGATTTCTTTTTCACAATCATTTTGATGTTTTCAAAACACATGAGAAACAGATCTTTTTGTTCCACAGACATTCGAGCATTAATCATCATATGCATTCAGTAGTTAACCAAAAAGAAATGACATTTTCAGTCCCTGTAGTTTTCTTTTTCGATTTAACTCATTTATTTTCCGAATTTTGTTTTCAAATTTTCAAAAAAACTCCCCCTCGAGTAATGATGACTTTTCAAAATTTGACCAATGTTATCAAAAACTCTCCCTTGAATTGAAATCATACTAAACACTTAGTTCGAAAAATGAAGATTTTTGTTATTCAAAGTCTAATTAAAATTTTAAAATAAAAACTCCCCCTCGAAAATATATCATTTTAAAAAAATGTTAGTTTATTTAAGAGATCATTGTTCTTATTTTAATTCTGAAATGATTTATATGAATGAAAATTTTCAAGTACTCCCCCTCAGATTATGATCCTGTATTTTCAATCAAAATCTTATTTTTTTTTAAATTTGGAATCATGATATTGATCATGTGATCTTTAAATTATGTTTTTGAGTTTTTATATTTTATATTTTTATATTTGATTTTTGATTTTGAAAAATGTGACAAATCTTTTTTGTAATTTTGAATTTTTCAATTTTTTCTTTTGTTTTTGAAAAATTTATTTACATGTTTTTTATGTATGATCTTTTTAAGAAGGTGATTTTGTTAGGCTTTTCAACTGAGTTGGAGTCATACATCTCATACCAATGCGATGAACCAAATACTCAAAGCGTTCTTTAGGAAGATCTTTAGTAAATAGATCCGCAAGTTGGTATTCTGTTCTGACAAAGTAAAGTTCTATAATACCCTTCTCAATATGTTCCTTAATAAAATGATATCGGATGTCTATGTGCTTTGTCTTTGAATGATGGACCGGATTGCATGAGATAGCAATGGCACTCTTGGAATCACAATACATCAAAATCCGGTTGTATTTGTATCCATAGTCTAGCAGTTGTGTACGCATCCAAATGACTTGTGCACAGTATGTAGACAAGGAAACATATTCAGCATCAGCAGTAGACATCGCAGTACAATCTTGTTTCTTTGAACTCCAGCTCACGAGCTTTTCACCTAGAAATTGCAATCCTCCTGATGTGCTTTTACA